>OENM01001304.1:5608-22918 GCA_900239745.1 Rotaria magnacalcarata | reverse complement strand
GATCAAACAATAAATAATAATAATAATGAATATACAATTAAATTAGATCATGATACAGTTAATCGATTTTTAATAAAAAAAGCGACAAAATTAGCATTAGCTGTTAAAGAAGAGCAACGACAACAACCGATTGTATCTGTACCAACACCATCAAATGCTCTACCACAACCGGTTATAACGGCAGCTGATGATGAAACTGATATGCGTATGTTTGAAGAAAATTTTTCTCACGTTTAATATAACTGTTTTCCTTGGTTTTATTTTAGAAGCTATTTTGGACAATGAAGAATTCTGTAATTTTGTAGAATATATGATGAATAGTTCAAAAACAACACAAGATCCTATGTTACCACTATGTAAATTATTCACTGGATTATTAAATTAATCATTCAGTTGTTTATATTTCTAGGTGGACCCACTGATATCGAAGATTTTCTTGAATTTATTGAACATCCTGAAACACACAATGAATTACAAGGTACAGTAAAACAAAAGCTGGAATGCCTATTTTTACCTTGAAGTTTTTTTTTCTTCTATTTAGCTGTTGATCTTCTTAATAATTCAAATTCAACAAATCAAAATGTATCAATATCAAATGAAAATAATACTGTACAAGTGATACAATCTCATCAAACAACAATGATAACAACAACAGCATCATCTCATCATCCAACAAATTCTCAAGTACCATTAGCAACGCCTACATCAAATCTAGTTGTTATGGCAACGAATGTTAATGATAATTCAAAACAAATTATTAATAATTTAGCAAGAGAAATGATGGAATCAACTGGTTTACATACTACAACAACTTCATCAATTTTATCACAAGGCAATATTCAAAATACTGGTCTTATTGTTAAACAAGAGTAAGTTAACAAGGAAAAGATTGAAATCTAAATCTAAAGAAAAAAATAGGATACACAAAATCTGGTTGACTTTTCTCGATGGAATTCGATTGTCTCCTTTCATTGAGTTATATTTCTTGAAATATACATTTTCTTGGAAACATCGATAGATACCAGTTTCAAAATATATCTCACTGAATTAAATCTACACAGTAATTAAATAGATCAATGAGTCAAGAGGCATTTAAAGATTCATCTATTGATTTTAGTCGTTTAATCATTAGTATTTGTGAAACTAGGAGAAAATCTAACTTTTTGTTTTTTCAATGAAAATTCTTTATTGAACGAGCTGAATTGGAAATAAGTCTTTGACGATGGTGTATAGAGTTGCTTGAAAAAATTAAAATCGAATGAATAGTATTTGTTATTTATGTTTCTCATATCCATGTTGTGTGCAAACCACAGTTCAATCAATGAATCATTGAGCAAGTCATAAATCTGATGTTAGTCATAGCTGTAGACAAGATATCATGCTATAAAATCTTCTACTAGTGTCAATAGCTCATACTGTGCAAGATCAGTTAAATACAATATTTTTTCATAGATTTCATGATCATGTCCATCAACAAAGTCCATTAATGATTTCTCAACAACAACAACAACAACAAAGTTGGCCTGCACAACAAACTATGATACGTATGCCATTATTGCAATCAGCTTCGGTGTCAACACCAGTTTGTACTACTCCAACACAAGATCGTTCAGGATCAGCAGTAGCTGGTGAACATACAAATTTATTAGAACGGACACGTGAAGATGAATTGTTAGGTGCAAATGCAACTATGTCAAATGTACTTTATTGTAATGTTAATCATCCAGAATTAAAACAGCAGTTTCCTGGTAAGAAGATCAATGAATTAAATTGTTTCCTTTTATTGTAAAACCTATTCGTTTCAGTCTTTCATTATATACCTTCGTGTGAGTAAATTCGAGGGAAAACAGGATTATTATTTTTATTTTCTATGATTTCTTTCCTTTGATTTAGTTGGAAAAAAAAATAGTTTATTTTTGAGTTTTTTATTTTAACTCTTTTCTTAAGATTTCAACGAACGATTTAAACAAATGAAAAAAATCTGGCGTAAAGTTCCAACAGATGCTAAACAAAACTATACTCAACAAGCACGTCTCAATCGAACAAAACGACGTGCGTTAAAAAGTACAAGTAGTCAATCGTCGACAACATCGAAAGGTACAAAACGAAAAACTTCATCGAAACAACAATCAAGTGAACCTGAAGATAATACGAATGATATTGGAGCTGGCAGTGAAAGTCGTTCATCAACACCATCGTCATCTGCAACCAATGAAACAGCTGCAACCGTTGTTGTTCATTCAAACGAACATCAAGAACATCCAACAACACATCTCTATCAACAGCCAAGACCAATGTATTCTCCTGGAAGTGGAAATTTAATGGTTACAGCGTCAAATAATCCTACTAGTTTTCATCATCAACCGTATGTAACACAACAACCGATGCAACGACCTCAACAACAAGGGTGAGAATAGACGCGCATAGAAAAAAGGTTTTTTTTAAAGAAAACAATTTATTTTTGTGTCATAGATATAATACACCTGTCTCGGTACCCACTGGTTATCCACCACCACAACGCTTTAATTTTCCTTCTCAACAACAAATTCCACCACCTCAACAACAATCTCAAAATTCACCATATTTTGAATATGCACCATCCACACCACGTCCCTTACCGCATCAAACGCAATCGTCATCAGCAGAATCAACACCTATTCTTCATTCAAATACAGTCACGAACAATAATCCAATACGAAAATCAGCATCAGCATCATCGTCATCATCATCAGATCCTACAACACCATATCATCATATTTCTCCTATGGATGAAACATCTCCATATCATCAACAACAACAACAACAATCACCATATCCAAATCAAATGAAACAACAGCAATTATTACCACGTGGCATGCCACCACGACCACAACAAATTATGCCAAGATTTCCACAGCAAGATGCAAACAATTTTGTGCGTACACCATCATCAACAGGTGCTCCTGGTCAACCGGCCAGATTTATTTTTGCGTCACCACCTAATCAACAAACACAACAACAACAACAAACAACTCATTATGTGCAATATACACAACAAAGTCAAGGACAACATACTGTTGTAGTACAACCAGGAACGAATGAATCATTTCAAAGAATGGTATCTATTCGAACATATAGAACTACATATGTCATTAATCAAATAAATGTTTTTTCTTCTGTCTAGCCTGAAAGTTCAGCTCATCAACATATTCAACAACAACATCATCAATTATCACCTCAATTTAGTCCTCATCATCATCCGATGACACCAAATCCTCAGCAACATTCAATGGTTATGCAATCACAACATCATATGTCACCTTATTCATCTCAACAACAACAACAACAACAACAACAAATGCATCATTCACATTCTCAGCAAACACAACACTCGCCAACAATAATTGTTCAACCTCAATCACAATTTTCTCCATCATCGGTTCATCATCATCAATTAACATTATCAACTAGTGGTCATCAATCACCACCGACTGATCCTAATAAAAGACCAATACAAATCCAAAAGCCACCGCAACAATTACTTGTTAAACGTGAACCGATGTCATATGATGAACAACAAGTTAAAACAGAAATACATGATGATTCATTAAATGAATCAATGAATACAAGCAAAACTCGTGCTGATCCATTACACTGTAAGTAAACAAATTTCTTTAAAAGAAGGATGATGACCAAAAGACTATCTATTTCGGCACCAAAACTGTTGTCCATCTATAATTACAGTCATTTTTCTTCAGGTTATATACACTAGCAAATTAAAGGTAGAACTAAGTTCAATTGCTTGAGTGAAATCGAAGCTCTGATTTATGATACTTTTTGTTACTATAAGTTTTAAAATTGAAAAGAAAAATAAATGTATTAAGCAAACTATGAAATTGATAATGTGAAGAGTCATACTCATAATTTACAAGTATTTATAACTCTTCTCTCGTTCTCTACGATGTCACTATCAATAAAAACTTCAGCGAAACCTTCATCATTCAGAACAATCTCTTTCGTCGAATAATCGTAATTTATTTTTGTTTACTACTAATTTTTAGCTGTACCACCTCATGTTCTTGAACAAATCGATGAAGTCATAAGTGATGTTGTTTCCGGTGCCGGTACTATTCCTCACGAAATAGCTTCTAATACTCATCCTCCATCAACACCTGTTCAAATAGTACCACTAACTCAACCTAAAATTCCACCTCCACATATGATCGCAACTCACCATCCTTATGTTCAACAACAGCAGCATCAAGTACATGAATGGTCTAATTATCAGCAACAGCCAACATTGAATATAGCTGCTATGCGTGGTCCACCATCATATTCCCATTATCATCCTCAACAACAGCAACATCATCATGATCTTTTACCAGCAACAACAAATGTAATAAATACAGCTGGCGTACCGCAACATGAACAACAACAAATCGTCGCTGAACGTATATCATCTATATTAGCATCATCACCACATGAACAACAACAAACAAGTGTAACACAAGCACCTATACAAATAAAACGTGCTTGGCCAATGAATCAACAAGGTGATAGTCATTTTCTTGGTATGTTAAAAAAGAGTTCGTTTGTGTTATTTCATTCTAATGCAATAATAGCAGATCTATTTTCACACTCAACAATAATGACAATCGCCGTAAATGGCGATGGTGAGTTCAAAGTAATAAAACGGAAATTAACCAAAAACAAACTCGAAAGCTATTTGCTCAATGCTGCTCCAATGTTAAACTAATTCATTTTCATTTCTATTGTCTTATGCTTGAGCATGACATGTTATTGAAATTATAAATATAGGAGAAAACAGAGTTTATTTAAAAACAAAATGTAATTCATACTTTACATTTTACGTTTGTTTATGTTTAGCTGTATCATCAACAGATCCATCAATTTCCCTTGAAGATTTACTTGAACGAGATTTTAAAGATAAACAACAACAACAACAGCAGCAACAACAACAGTCAACTAGTACAACTGAATGGTCAGTTGAACGTAATACAAAATCTACAGTAAACTCTACAACACAACAAACACCTCTAACACTTGCGCATGCTGTTCATCTTCTTCAACAAGCTATTACACATCCATTATATCAACAATCTCCACCACCCGAATTAAGTGGTCTTGTTAGTGTTGGACGTGATAATGATTTAACAAAGTTTGATGCTAATGTAAATGAAGAACAATTTGAACGTTATGCACGTTGGTTAAAACAACGACGAGAAATTAATAGTTTAAGAATAAAAGCTGATGAAACAAATTTAGCTGATATTAAAAAAAAGAGAAATATTTTACTTAAAAAACAAAAACAAGTAAGAGGAAAAACTAATATTTTGAATAATTTTATTTTTGTTTCGTAATCGAATAACATGTTTTATACGAATGCTTATCCTATTGAATATTTCAAAATAATGAGCTCTTATCATTTTTGTATTTTATCCAGTAATTTATAATTACATTCTACAGTCAATGTTCTCAATTCATTGAGATATTCTGATAACTTGAGAATCAGCTTGATTGATGCCAGAATGAAATCTATCGAGTTAAGATCAGATTGGTATTGATACAATTGTCAATTATAAAAAATTATCGTTCGATTAATTTGAGACTATAAACATCATTTTAAATCTAGGAAAATATTCGAGTTTTGACTTATTACTGTCGAGATATTTGATTTAGTATATAATACGTTTTAAGTTAATATTGTGATTTCTGCTTCAAGAACACAAAAGTAACTTTTTATGGAATTTGTGCTTGAAACTTTACATTGAGACAAAAATTTATATGAATTATTTCATCACTATATTGTTTGTATAGTTTGATGACATTTTTAAAGATACTAATAGCTGCATATCTTGAACTTGATTTAAATAAAATCTATTTATTTCTTGTTTCGTGTTTAGTCTGCCTGTACACCTGAAGAAGAGCAAGAAATGCCACGTTTATCTCAACAACAAACTGAATATTCGCGAACATTAACAGCAATGCGCAAAGAAAGAAAGCAATTTGATGAATTAGAACAGGCCTTTCTTGTTTATAAACAAAGTCGATTAAATGCTTTATATCCTCCTAAATCATCACCTCTATCGACGGAACAACATCCAGAAACTATCGTCCGGTAAATAAAATATCAATTCGTTGACTTGACTTTTATATTCATTATTTTTGTGATAGTATAATGTCAATGACAAACACTCCTCAAACGTCTATTCAACCACTACAACGATTTCTTTCTGAACATCCTTCAAGCACAATGACATTTACATCAACATCAAATACGGTTTGTTCTGAGTACATTGCTAAATAAAAAAATAATTTTCAATCTTTTAATCTTCAGGATGAACATGATGATTTCGCTGCTGATGATCAAACATCATTGTCACCATCGATTACAACTGATGTACAACAAAAACAAACAACATTTATACAACAAGAGAATCAATCAATTAGTAAGTTTTCATTTGATTATTATAATTAAAAAAAACACAATTCTACAATTTAATTAGATTCAACTTTACCATCATTGCATAGTTCACCATCTCCATCATCCTCATTTTTAACACTCATGCAACCACTAACATCATCAAATAATGATCCATCATTGTCATCCATGGATTATCAACAAATGGCAAGTAGTCCAAATCATGAAAATGAAACAATACCATTTGAACCTTGTCGAACATCACCAAGTGTTCCAAATGAAGATGAATCTATAGCTACATCATCAGTTAACTCGAAAATTCAATCGACTGTTATTGACGAGCATGAGCAATGATATTTTTCTTTGTTGTTGTTGTTGTTGTTGTCTTGATCTCTTCTTTCTTTCTTTTTTTCTCTTACTATTTATGTATTTGTCTCATCACACAGTGAACAACAATTTGTCTTGTATAAAACATTTGCTTGTCTTGGTTTTTTCCCTTTTTGATATTCATAAAAGTTAGCAAAAATTCTGTTTTTTTTTCATGTCTATTTCTTACTCGCAGCGCTTTTTTGTTTCTTCATCGTCATAACACAGACCATTCTCGTTTAATATATACTCACTTATTTACACATATTGTCTCTTTTCCTTTAAGTACGATGAATGGAAAATTCTTTGTTTTTTTTTCTCTTCTTTTTGAATTATTCAATAAACTTGCACACAATTGTCTGTCTTGCAATTTAAATCAGCCTTTTTTACATAACCAAATCTTTAAGAAATAATATCGAGAGAGTTTTTGCATTGACAATGTAATCGAAACTTAAATTGTCAAGGAATTCAATGTAATTTTCTCGGCTAAATCAGATGATTTAATTTAAAAACAATTTTTTTTCTATCCTATGAAAAAGTACGTTCACAATCAGAACCCTATTATTCAAGTCATTGAGATTCTGTCTACTTAGAAAATAAGAATCAAAATATATGCTTTACCACATCTTGAACTGTGATGGTTTCTTTGCAAGAGAAAATAAATTAAGTATATACAAAGAAGCATTATAAAAAATCTTGGATTACGAAATCAGTTATTTTTGTGCCTTGTTTATTTAGTAGTCCTCGAACATATGATAATATAGAGTCTGGATATAGATAGGGTGAGATCATTTGCTGAGATTACTGAACACAATTTACTTTTAAATGGATTAGCTATTTTACTTATAAAACTTAGTACGCTTTTTCGATTTTTACCTGAAGCACAATTATGCGACAGTGAGAACATAATCTCAGATGTTTTTAGTTTTTAAACGACATATTTTGATTTTTTTGAAAAATAAACTTCAACAAAATAAACGCTTTAATGGTTGTTGACATCAAAGAAACTATATGGTATGAAGAACTAAATCTATCTCTTGTTCAAAAGACTGATATTTCTTACTCTACTATGTTTATTGGAATCGTACATTCAATAGAATGAATGAATAGACTTGCTGTAGCTTCAGCTCTTAAATTACTGTCAATCAGCTAGCTAAGAATGATAACGAAACTTTTTTTCTCAATAGAAAGCCATCCGTGTAATTGAGTCTCATCGGAAAGATTGTGAAATTATGCAGAGAACATTAATGCTTATGTAGTGAGTAAAAATCATCTAATGAAAACAGAATATGATAAAGGTTTGATACAATGTTGATCATTGAAAATGAGCATAAAAAAAATTTCGCTTTCGATAAGAGAAAAGTCATTCATCTATAGTTCCTACTGTTTTATGGTTATTTTGATTCCAAACTGTAAGTTTAATCCATTCACCGGAATATTGCATTATTTCAAGTCAACACCTTTGCTAACCAGCAAGATGACGAACAGCTATTTCTCTAGCACGATAGATACCGTATTATTGAAACATTTCACATGAAAAAATCGATCCTTTGAGAATTATAAATAAACGATGTGCTGATCATGATCGATAGGTTGTTGAAATCGACGGTATTTGTTGTTACCATCTATTGTTTTTTGTGCATATCGTGTAGATGGTTGGTATATTAAGAGTAAATTTCTATGAAGAACTCTACATGACATCGATCTGTCGTTAAAGGCTATTGTATTTTAGTGACTTTTTCTGAAAATTTCCAATTGAAGTAAAATTATTTGGATTATCGGAATTATCTTAACAACTACCATTTTAGTCGACCGTTAGTCAATGTTATACACTCTCAAGCATGTGTACATGAACCATTTCATCACTCATTTTATGTTACATAAAGTTATAGTGAATATCCTTCAATAGAATATTGTCCAATTAGTGAAGTAAATACTAATTCAGATTGATATTAGTAGTCTATTAAGAAATTTTCCTTCCCGTATCAAGCGCAGTTATTGTAATCTATATCGACTAGATGATAGTATATTGCATTTTCAATTAAGCTTAATAAAAACAGCACTTATACGTATGAACAGATGTACTGAAAATTTTTGCGAAAAAAAATACAAAATTTTTGTTGAATAAATTTCATGACATTTACATGTTATTACAATAGAAGAGCCCTATTCCTCATAATGCAACATGCAATCGATTGTTTTTCTTTACATGTGGAGAAAACTAACAAAGAACGAATAAATCAATAAAGTCATTGCTTCTTTTCTTGTGACTATAGTTTTTTTTTTCAAAATAATTAAGTACGTAGATAGCCTACCGTGGAATGTTATTTCGATTAGTTGGATAAGAGGCTGTTTCGTAATTTTCGCCTACCTAACACGAATTCTGATAAAATTCATCAATCATTTCTATCGATCATTGTTCTTTTTTTTATAGTAAATCCAAACACGAAATTGAATTTGCTGAATTTTATTCTGATCAAGAAAGTATTTTAAAATACAATACGATGAAAGACAATTTCGTTGATTTTGATTCATCACCTTTTAAAACAGCAAAAGTATTGACAACAACAGATGTTGAACATCAAGTAGGAAACACATAAAAATTCAAAATTGATAATCAATATAAAACTTTTTGAACTCTTTGTTGCAGTCTGATAGGTTTATTTCAAGTAATAGTCGTTCACCATGTTGGTCTGAAATATCATACACGATTGATAAGCATTCGAAAACAAAGGCATTACCTTCATCAGCCACCCTCCAAGGCACTAATATCCTACGAGGAAAAATTCTTCTTCTTATTTTAATTTGTCTATTGATTTTGATAATAATTACAATTGTTGTCATAAAATTTACTATTCTCAACTCTCATTCTACAACAAGTGAAAAAGATACATCAAGAACGAGTTCATATTCCAGTAAGAATAAATCATTTTAGCAAAATAGCTCTTGAATAATCGATTGATTTGATTGACAACTTTATAGGTACAATGAAACCAACATCAACAATATCGACCATTTATGATGTTGGTAATGGTGGCACTAGTGATGGTTCACCTTGTACATCATACACGGTTGTTAATGATCCATCGCGCAATATCGCTACATCTGGAATAGGTGGTGCCTGTGATAATGGTCCACTATTCAACACAACTATTTGTGGTAGATGGATTCGATTCGTGGGTACAGGAGGTACTATAATACCTCTTCAATCACCCGGAGAAAATCATTGTGGTGCTTTTCTGGCAGGATGGTTCAATGGAACATTACCTACTATAATAGGAACAGCAGTTAGTGGGGAGGTATGTTTCAACGTATATGGAGCAGTATGCCGAGTCATTAACTCTGTTTCAATTGTCAATTGTGATGGTTTCTATGTTTATTTCTTGCCACCGATGGTAATGTGTAATGCGCGTTATTGTACAGCATAACTTGATTCAAGTTTTTTCTTTAAATGAATATTTTGTTTAACAATCCGTGTATTATATTTTTTTATTAAAAGTTCATGTTATGAAAACAGTTTATATTTATTTTGTTACTGGATGTAGGATACATCATGCGTTTTTACTATAATTGTTGTTTATTGAAGAAAAATTGAGAATAATAGAAAAATATTTTCAGCTTAAAATGATAAATAAACAAGATATGTAAATTATGAATTCTATCTGTTGTCTTTATTTTTCTGCAGAATTTTATAAATAAACTGATTGAAATATGCTCAAAAGAGTTAATATCATATAAAAAGAAAACGAAAATTATTTTGATTGATATTGTAGTTATGATCTACGAACTAGCATTAAGTTTCTTTTTTTTGGTAATCAAAAAATGCAAATTATAATCAATAGCAAACAAAATAATGGTGGAAATACTTCTGACAGTAGAAGAAAAGTAATAGCAAATTTAAAAAAAGTCGAATATGCTGTTCTTTCACCCTTCACTTCCAGTATTCATGTTTTGTTTTCGAACGAAAAACTATTTTTAAAACTAAAAGAACATCTGTTATAGGTATTTGTGTTTCTACTTTATTCATGATAATGTCATTTTCAAAATAAATCATACTACATCATTGAGTTGCATTATTTTATTCTAGAAACTTGATGTCATTCTATGCCTTGCTTCATTAAATGCTCATGATAATCAGATAAGAAATATTTTAGTGTGGATATGAATGAGGTGTTAAAAAAATTTCTCTCAAATGAATATTTTATTATAATCAAAATGTAGTCTAAGATAGCACACTTCTGCATAAAAAAGCAAAACAAAATTGAAAACGACAAAAAAAATAACCTTTTTTAAGCCAACACTCCAACTGATTTATGTGAATAGAATTATATCCAAAGCTAGAACCATATTTACTAGATGTGAAGAATATAAACGATAGGAGTCGCAAAACGAATTGTTGTTGATCATTTTTGTTTTTTGGTTGTGTATATTTTAAGGCAAGAGAGTTCTGATAAATAAGACTGGCATATTATGTATGATGAGTACCAAACATAAACGAAAGGAAACAAATGGTGTAGCATACTAATAGAAAAAAGACGGCGTCGCCAAAAGATCGATATCGAATCGAATCAAATACAGGTAAATGATTTAGTGGCGCGAAGTTGAAGAAAAAATAAGTTTTATTGGCCTTTTACCATTCATTTTCCTACTTGATCAAATGATCGAATTCAACAATAGTAGGCATTTTTCTTTCTCTGCCAAGTGAGCACATCATTGATTTCCATAGATTTAAAAAGATTCTTAACTCTATTGGAAATTACAATATTATAAAATGTACATCAGTGGCAAACTGTTCTCATTTAAATTATTTTCTTCATAGTGTATGTGTTTATATCTGATAGAAGGAATGTAGATGCGAATTTTATGACACATTATTTTAACTCCCAATATCATAGAACCGTCTCGTTTATATGAAATGCGCAAACTTCTATAATCAAAGGTACAGAGATGAAGAGAGACAAGCGACGCATCAGAGGAAATAAAAGTCAGAAAGACAGGAATACATGGATAATGATCATGACAGTGATGAATTAAAAAAGAAAGATGTCTTGACGTTCTAAAAATCAACAGTACTTAGAAAATGATGTCAAGCGAACGTTAAATAATAATACATGTAGAATAAACTTAATCGGTAACTGAGTAGAGAGAATGAAAAATAATCAACTCGGTCGAAACTATCAGAGTGTGTGGGTGTGGGCGAGTGAAGACGATAACCATTTGTCCATACCTGCACTGATACATTCACACCGATATACCCATACCCTCAAATAAATAAATTTATATCTTGATCTCGTGCTGATTAACATTTTTGTTAAATACAGCTAGGGGGCAAGTGTCTCTGGGGAACAAAAGTTCAGGGGGCAACTATCCGGGGAGCATCTTTCTAGGGAGCATCTTGCCGGGATTCGTTCTATTGAAATGAGTCAAGACTGGTCAAGAATATTCTATTTTACCTTCATCAATTACAGAAGAATTTTTATGTATTTTTTCATCACTTGCATTTCTAAGATCTAATAATGTAAATGAATTTATTTTGTTACCGTCTTCATATGTAATCTGTTAAGAATGAACGTGCTCCGAAAGTTTTTATCTTGAAATTTAATATGCTGATTCTTTAGAGTATAGTTTAGATTCATAGAAATATTTGTAACAATTGAAGCAGATAATTATATTTGTCGGTTTATAACGCCTTAAATGAATATTACATGTAGATGATAGTTAACAGCGAAATCGAAATTATTTTATTATTGTGCACTTTTTAACGGGGCACCAATTTTGTTTTCTGATTCTGTATTCTAACGAAAACATCTAATCAGATTGAAGAATAATTAAGTTAGAAGAAAAATAAACGGTATTGATATTGATATATCATTAAATGCTAATTAGTAAAATGCAATGTTGGACAAGATGATTCAAAACTAGTGAATAAAAGGTCTTGAGTGAAAAGAATTTAGTTGTACTATGGAGTAATTGTGCAGGTATAGTTTAAAATCACGTGTATTGAAACGGTGTGCCAATATAGATGCACGATCGTTTGTATACATCCTGTACAACTAGCAAGCCTGTAAGTTTTTTTTTCTTTTGTTCTAACCGAAAAGCTATTTCATTTATTTATACCTATGTTCATGTCTTTTTCTTTGCAGGAATTGAGACAAATATTAGAGGAGTATCAAATTTCGAATCGAACTATGCGAGAGTTTTGCAGGTTGCAGTAAAATACACACTTAAACAATTATTGATTCCCATAGGGTAGGAGTTTATATCTAGCTCCGTCCTGCTAGATATTCTCATGAACGACCGTCAGAAGATTGCAATCTTACGTTGCATATTTTGATCCCGCAGTGATTGTGTTCTTAGGTTTTTATAGAGAAAAAGTCTTTTATTTGGATCTAAATAAGATATTTAGCAAGCAATTTCGAATTCAAAAGAAATCGGACTCAACACTACTCACGCTTGTTTTGAAAAGATTTTGACTTACTATTAAAAATATGTAATTAGTATATTTTTTTTCTCTACTAATATACCTGAAAATAAAGTTTGGTCCTTGATATTTGACAAAACATTTTTCATTTCTTTCTTGATTTGTTTTGACAACTTGTCCATAGATAAAAATCACGCATGAAATGTGTTATTTTCTACAGTAAGAGCCAATACTTTTTGATTGATTGGTTTGCTAATAATTTTTAATAACATTCATTATTTAGTCATTTATCGACAGTTTTCAGTTAAAAAATACGAGAAAATTTGCTTTTTTATATTTAATATGAGAAAGCAGCGCGAAATAGTATGAAAGCAACCATAGAAAAGTTTGTTACTAAGAAGAAAACTATGCATGCTTAATTCTCTATCACCAGCTGTGAGTAAATAGACTTATGGCTAGCATTAGCTGTTGATGTCATTTTCGGTTCTTGAGATTATTACGCAAAAAAGGACACTTTTTGGCGCCTAGTGAAAATTAAAAGTAAACAAAAAGTACGTGACGTTTAACATGCGTCCTATGCTACGCATCTCATCGGAAAGGAGAAAAAAAATTGGTATACCTCACTTAAATATACTTGTGTGTGTGTTTTTCTATAGATATAATTATAAGATAAATATAAAAACGATATATTTTTGAAGTGCGTCTCATTCAAGTATGACCAAAACAGACTCTACGTCAAATTTCGATAGGCGGGCCATCATAGAGAAATTAGTGTTACTCTGATTTTATTACAAGACCTCTAGCTGCTCACTATTGGCCAATTAAGAAATCAACAAACTAACCTTTATTATTACAAATAAGGATTTTCCTACTGAATAACTTTTTACAATAATCAAAGCTGTCGTCTCTTCTATTTTTTCGTGTAGTTTCTGCTTTTCTTAACAATGTGTTACTTCTATTTTTGAACTAACAGTTTTCATCTCAAACATCTGCTTTTATCATCATAGAAAAACGTTCTTATCAATAGTAATTGGTGCTTTTGTTCTATTCGAATTCTTTCATTGTTTGAACAAAAGAGATGATTTTTATTTTCTTCAGGCTACAAACAAATACTAATGTATGTTTTTTATTTGTTAATCCACTATTTAGTTATATTTTTCTTTCTGTCGTATTTCGTAATACCGATCTAATTCATACAAATCAACATATACATTCTTTTGTGTCTTAACTTGATGAACGCAAATAATTAATATGATTAATAATCCATACAGAAACAGAAACAGAAAAACAAAAACAAGATGATAACGATTCAACAGTAAAGAAAATTGTCAGATCCGATCAATGATAGCTGTTAGTATTTTCTTTCATTTAATCGCCAACTTTTCAATGGTTGATATTCTTTTCATATTCTCGATATTAAAAGCAGGATATATGTTGAAATAACGTTTTCATAATTGAAACATTTATTGAATGATAAATGGAATTGTATGAAAACAGATCTAATAGCAACTGAATTGAAAATATGTTTGACTTCTTCCTTTTCAGACACCGAAATACATAAATATTTATTCATTCATCAGGATTTATTAAAAGCTATTAACTCGGATGAAAAATATGTTTTCAATAATCTTGTTGATCTATTTATTAATTGTTTCTGGCTCCTAGTAAAACAACGATTAAAATTTGTTTTGAAAGTTACTATTATTATCACACTAGAGCAAAGCGTAAATCTAATATTAAATCACAAAAAACACGTTCTGCTTTTCTTCTCCTTTTCTATGAGAAAATTTTTGTCATTTTCTACTTGTTCAACTTCAATAGGTGACATTATTAGTAGTAATGATAGAAATTTTTATATCCCTCGTATGCTTGGCGTTATACTTCTCAAAGGAAATTATGTTTGGTAGACGTAAACTTTTATTTTCATATTCTATTTACATTCAAATAATTGATTTTCACCAATGGCTGTATCTTTTTTTGTACATACTAATTACTGTGCTAGTCGACTATGTTCAATTTGAATTCTTTTTCTTCAAGGTCATTCGCTTAAATGAATGCATAGGAAGCATATAAACATAACAGCCTGTCAAAAAGAAAGTCACATGTTATATGCATTGATAACGATTATCTAATTTTAAATCGAATTTTGACTAGGAAAAAACTAGAAGAAAAGGCATTCGTGTGTGTAATCTGTAATAAAATATATAGGAGCTATGTAATAACGATGAGAAAAGCAAGTATTCCATGTAGAAAAGAAAACAAACATACATTATTCACCTTAGTTTCTCGCTGCAAAACTAACAGTGACATTTACTTTCTAGCAGACTCTGTCTTACCTCGTCCAAATTTGATGTTTAGTGCTTCAACGTTTGTTACTACTACTTTGAATACAAGTAAGGTTTTCCCATCCATCATTAAAAGTCTAATGCTAACAGCAGCCATCAGTGAAATTATCGTCTGAATCCAAAATCTAAGATTATTGGTAAATTTTGTTTTTAATGATTTATTTTTGGACGATACACAATTTTTTTATCTGACTTATTTCGATTTTTTATATTCTTGCTGATTTAGTCTTGTCTTCAATAAAAACATTTTTCGTCCATGACTTACCGAAATTCTAGTGCAAAACTCGATCTATCGTTTTATTGTTAGTGACGAAAATTGCTATTAGAGATTATAGCGAATGTTCAGATGTAGAATACTGACACTGGCTATCATCTCATTTATAAGTAATTATTTAGTATGCATTTCTATACTTAGAAATCGATCTAATCGATTTGTATGAACTATTCTAGATTTACTTTTTTGAAATTTTTATCAATTTCGTACATTACTCTCTGAATAAACAAGCATTGATAAGGATTTAAAACACTGTCTCAACAAGCAATAACTACTTGTGAATGCAATGGAACGTTTCTCCTGAAGAATAAATCATGAATCAAATATTCATATTCATA
Organism: Rotaria magnacalcarata; assembly: GCA_900239745.1. Taxonomy (NCBI): domain Eukaryota; kingdom Metazoa; phylum Rotifera; class Eurotatoria; order Philodinida; family Philodinidae; genus Rotaria; species Rotaria magnacalcarata. The sequence goes on along the minus strand of OENM01001304.1, from coordinate 6,753 downwards.
TTACTAATTGGTTTCATTTCTCAGCGTGTGTACAGTCAAAGAAAGTTTAATACAACTGCCTATGCTCTCTCACGCCCATGTCTTTGGTCATCATGCAATGTCACTGGTTATTCAATTGGCAATCCCGCATATATATTGGATTGTTGTGCTTTACAATTACCACTAAATTACGCTCAACCCAATCAAACAATACCTATTTCTATGTCTCGTCTTAGTCTAAATCAAACGAATCAAAGTCAAAATACTATTGTTATGCTTAGTGGTGAACCAGGTTGATCAGGTTGGAATTTTTTTAGTATTGCCTCTACCATACTACAAACCACTCATGGTATAACTGTAATACTACCCCGATCATCGTGGTACTGGACTCTCGAGTGCATTCAGCTGTGATGATTATGGGTCACAAAATATAAGTGCTGCATGTATTACTTATTTAGTTTCAAAATGGGGTACAAACGGATTGAATCAATTTTCTATCACTAATACTGCACACGATGTATCAATACAAATTGAATCCTATGAAGCTACCAATCCTGGACGAGTCTGTCTTTTCGCTGTATCGTACGAAACATTATCGACTGACCGTTTTCTACAAATGTATCCTACAGTGGTTCAAGCATCCGTTATGGATGGAGTATTCGGCCCGCTTACAAGTTCGGATAGTCGTGCTCCTTTGTTAACAAACGTAGCCACGATACAATTTCAGAGCTACTGTCGATTACAAATTAAATGTAATCAATATTTTTCTGCCAAAGAATCGCCTGTAGATGTATTAAAAACAATACTGAATCAGGTAGATTTAAATCAACAAAAATGTATCAAAGAAAATTTTGCTAATTATCAATTAACATCCTAGATACTTCGTAGCATGTTCCTTGATTGGGTCACCGATGCCGGACGCTACTTTGATCGCACTATCGTGCCTGCCGTTATATATTGTTTGAATCGATGCAATGCAAATGATGTTACTGTTTTGAAATTCTTCTTCCAAAACACTGCAGCAATTACTGCAGCTGTTTTACTTGTAATACTTTTTTCAAGTGTACTCAGTTATAACATTGTTCAGTCGGAAATATGGCTAGCTATGAACGAAACTGAAATCGACGAAACTACGTACGATGATTGGCGTGATTCTACTATAATGA
>OENM01001303.1:26829-38069 GCA_900239745.1 Rotaria magnacalcarata | reverse complement strand
GTAATACGAAAAAATATAATTTCTCAACATTCTATATAACATATTTGATCAACAATATCGACAGCTATATCCTAAATACTGTTTTAACTATTATCATTCACAATATTTCTCAATGAAACCACTAAACACTTCAGCATACTGACATTAGGGGTGTCACATTTAGGGCTGCCAACCGTACCCCTTTTCGCCATTTTGTACCCCAGAAAATTTTGTACCCCTGGGGTACATATTTTGTACCTCTTTTGGGCTTTTAAATCGACCGTGCGACTAACTACTTTTCTGATGAAAATAACATGTTTTCTACTAGAGTTTTCTCATTTTTATAAAGGTATGTAGAATAAAATTTATTGGTAAGGAACTGACCAATAGATATTAGCATTTCATTTTGTTTTATTTCGTCTGGAATTATTCAGTTTCACTGTCACATCACATAGTATTTTCACTATGAACAATGAAGTTAATTTTAATGATTTGTTCTCCTTTCCTGGTTTCTCATTATTTCATTATTTTTTCTTTTTAAATTAGACAAATGCATACTATCACAAAAATGAATCTAGTTTTAGATTTTCTCTTCAAGGGATTTGATTTGATGGTAGTATTCGTATGGCATATAACAATGATTATGAAATTGAAATTTCTGATGATTCAGAAGCAACAACAACAACAACAACAGATGTAGAATCTTCTAGTTTCCGAGACAAACCAGCTACTAATATCAAAGAAAAAAAAATCAGTTCATCCAAGTCAAAAAGACGTTGTATCTTCAACCAACAATGGTTGAAAGATCCTAAATATGCACCATTTCTCAGAGAATGTCGAGCTAATAAATATTTTGCTCATTGTTCTATATGTAAATCAAATTTTTCTCTTTCTAATGGTGGTGTTTATCTGATTAATCGTCATATTGAATTCGCTAATCATAAACGTTTTGCTGAAATTCAAGCAAAAGAAAACTGTAAACTATAATATTTATATGTAGTACATGTTATTGAATTGAATAGTGTTTTTTTTTATTAAGCACGATCAATATGCGATTTTATTCCACCATCATCAGCATTAACTAAATTAACTGCTGCTGAACTTAGTCTTGTTTATCATGGAGTTCGTCATGGATATAGTTATATCAGTCAATCGTGTACAGTTGATCTTCTCAAAANAAAAGATTTTTAATGAATCTGAAATAGGACAAAATATCTCCTGTGGTAAAACAAAAGCACGAGAATTATCAGTGAATGTTCTCGGTGAGTTAATTCTATCTATAGTACTTCTAGTTCTAGCAAACAAAATTAACTAATAAAAATAAATACGAGAAAATACTCAAACATTTGGGTTAGAATTAGAAGATACTTATATTTAATATTAACTTCTCTTTCTATAAAGTATGTTATGATTTTAGCTCCATTTTTTACGTCTAAAATTATTCAACAAATTGCTCAATCTTCTTTTTATTCGTTGTCCTTCGATGGCTCCAACAAAGGAACCATCAAGATGTTTCCATTTATAATTAATTACTTTACAATTCAATGTGGTATTGTGCGTTCTGCATTAGAAATTGTTGAATAACCTCGAGAAACAGCTCAAAACATTGTTGATACTTTACGTGATTTATTAAAAAAACATAATCTTGATATTCAAAAATTAACATCGATCGGTGCTGATAATACCAACACCAACTATGGTCGAAATCATTCGGTTTTTACTATTTTACAGCTTGAAGTTGTAAATTTGTTGAAAGGTGATAATATAATTTAAAAAAACAAAATTCTTCTAAAAAATAAATATTTCTTCTCTTAGGAAATTGTTTTTGCCACGTTTTATCGAATTCGGTCAAAGTTTCTCATCAACATTTACCAGTTGATGTTGAGACATATTTGTCCCAATTGTATAGTCACTTCAACTCGTCATCAAAACGTATTGCTGAATTAAAAGAATATTTCGAGTTTGTGGAAATTGAGTATTTAGTAAGTGTGCTCAACTCTTTATATAGAAACAAAACTATCATCTGTTTAGCGATTACTCCAGCATATAAAAATTCGTTGGCTTAGTTTATACAACTCAATTGATCGATTATTAAAAGTTTATGAGCCATTATCTTCATATTTTTGTGATATTAATAATGATAATGCAGATGCAATAACATGTCCACCGGCAATCAAGATCTTTTTTTCATCAAATATGTCCAAATGTACGTTATATTTTTTGCATCAAATATTATTTGATATTCAAACAAAGAACTTGGAACTACAACGATATAGTAATTTACATCAATTGCTGATTTACACAGAATCATCACGAGTTTGCTCAAAAAACTAAATGATAGACTTGAACAGAAGTATTTTGGTCATAATACACGTTTACTATTAAATTCAATGCCAACTGACGAGCAAGAAAAAGCAACTTCTTCGTTTACGACTTATTTATCGAATATCATTAAATACATAAATAAATATTATGAAGAACATTCGTTATTAGCTGAAACATTATCTATTTTCGGTATATTTTTTATAACTAAGCATGAAATAATAAAAAACGCCTGTAGTTTTAGGAATCGTCGAAATTGACCAAATTACATTCGATCAAATTGAACGATGTGTTGCTATTCTTAAACTTGATCTCGATCACGACAAATTATTCGAAGAAATAATAAGTTTACAATCAACATTTAAAGAGATTGTTTCCTATCGTGAATCACTCTTTGTACAGATAAAAAAATGTGTTGGTGATCGTAATTTCGACGAAATTGAGGAAACAGACGAAGAAGAAGGACCTGCTCATAAGACAGCAACACCAAATCATGCACATAGTCATCATAGAATTCGACCAGACCAACTATGGGCTTATTTGATTTCAAAAACGACGGCAAACTGTCAAGAAATTACAAAATTAATTTCCTTTATTTACTCTATTCCTTGTTCTAATGCTTTTACAGAAGGCGTATTTAATCATATGAAACATGCATGGACACCTAGTCGAAATTCAATGTCAGTTGAAACTGTTGCTGCTGAATTACAAATAAGATTGAATTGTCGGATGAAATGTAACGATTTTTTTTCATTCGTACAAAATGAATCTGAATTAATCAAATGTGCTCGACGTACTGAAAAATATAGCTTTACGAAGAAACCTTGTTCTACTTGATTTAATATTGAACATGTATTAATGTACAATTTTGTATTTTTTAAATTCATTATATTGCTTTCAATTGTGAACTTATAAATTAACCTATATGATGCTTTTTGACAGAAAACGAACAATAAAGCTAATTCAAGTATACAAATCGTGAGATATTGGGTTGCTTTCTACAAAAGAAGTTTTATTTAATCAGTTTTCTCAATTAAATCATACATTTTAGGAGAGAGAAAATGTACCCCAATGATGTACCCCATTCTAAAAAGCAATGTACCCCAATGATGTACCCCATTCTAAAAAGCAATGTACCCCAAATGTACCCCATTTGGAGTTGCAAAAACTCCATTTGAAAAATAAGAAATGGCAGCCCTGAGTATATCACAGTATGTAGACGAATTAAGACCAAATTTTATTTCTAGATAACACGAAGAATTACAATTTTTCAAATTCCATTTGTTGATTTAATAGTTTTTGTAAAATTGAAACAAAATTATTTGTTCATTTGACGTGCATCTTCTATCCACCATCTGGACGTAATAGTTCCATAGTAGTGTATACATTTATGTTATGTGATTAATCACATAATTATACTAAGTTAAATGCTAGCCTATCGAAGAATTTCTTTATATAAATTTTTCATTTGTCGTGAGTCTTCGAAAAACTTTCTTCTAGTTAATATTCCTGATAATGCCAAACGGGCAGATAACGGAGTGACTATTACTGGAGGCACCGGGACAGGCGATGCTATCGATTAACTCAACTGCCCTCATGGTCTCTTCGTTGATGATCATCAAACAGTGGTTATTGCTGACTGGATGCATCATCGGATCATCCAATGGAAGAAAGATGATACAACGAATGGACAAGTTGCTGCTGGTGACAATGGCAAATGAAGTCAATTGAATCTTCCAATTGATGTATTAATTGACAAAGAGACGGATAGTCTCATTTTTTGTGATTGACTGAATCAACGAGTTGTACGATTGTCTCGTCGTAGTGGTACAACACAAGGAGAAATACTCATCGACAACATCGCTTGCTATGGATTAGCAATGGATGAACAGAGATATCTCTACGTTTCTGACGCAGGAAAACACGAAGTAAGACGATATCAATTGGATGAGAAGAAAGCCACTCTCGTGGTTGGTGGGAATGGAAAAGGTACTGGAATCAATCAACTTAAGTACCCGACTTATCTCTTTGTCAATGGACAACAAAAAAACAAAATGCAAAATTTCAAAAAACAAACAACCCCATCGTGTTTCCCGACCACGATTACCTTTGGTCAACCCTCCCCGATCGAAGAAAACGATCAGTAAACGGTCGTATACAACACAAAGCGAATGAAACTAATCAGCTGTACATTAAAAAAGTTTTTTTTCCTCAATGACTATTGATCTATTTTTTTTGTTTAATAGTTATGTGACTGTCTTCTACTGATATCTAGCTTTCTTTTGATTGGTGAAACATTTTCATCAATCAGATGATAGCATTTATTAAAGCAATATTCGAAACACGAGTAATAAGTTTATTTCATTTTTATATTTTCTCATATAAATGGATACCATTCTAATTCTTGCTATTGTGCTTCTTATTGTCTTCATTGGAGCTTTGTTCTACGCTAAAAAACGTCAATCAGGTTTGAATAGAGTTTCAATTTCTTTAATTAGAATTTTATTATATTTATTCCAACATAGGACAACAAGAAAATCCTGAACCTGCTCCACTTCAACGACGACCAGCCCCCATTGATCGTGATCAACCAAGAGCAGCACAAATTCGTCGTCGTCCACAATTTAATCCAACGCATGCATATGAAGCTGGAAGAGAAAACAGCGACGATGAGGATGGCGGTACATAATCAATGCTTTCATAGATGAAATTTTACTGTTTTCATTATTTAGGTGATTTCGATTCTAAAATTGGCACGAAAAAACGGGCAAAACTCGAAGCCAAAGCTGAAAAAAAACAACAACGAGAAGTAATTGAATAGAGTTTCGAAATAAAATCGATTTCGTGTTTGACTTTATAGCAAGAAATAATTGAACGTCAAGAAAGAAAAGAACGTGATGAAAAATTAGCTGAAGAACGACGTAAAAAGGAGTTAGAAGAAGAACAACGTGAAAAAGAACAAGTAATATTCAAGTAGATTATTTTTTTTTATGAATTTATTCTTTTTCTCTTTACTATTTTAGGAAGAAGAAGAACGTCGAAGAAAAGAAGAACGTGAACGAAAAGAATATGAAGATTATCTTGAATTAAAAAAAGGATTTTCTATTGAAGAAGAAGGTCACGATCAAAATCCAGATGATATTGATGTAACTATTCGTTTGGCTATTTTCTCATTCATACGTTTTAATTTAGAATGAATCAGCACTAAATCAATTTGTTGAATATATTAAAACAGCTAAATTTATGTATCTTGATGAATTAGCTGCACAATTCAAACTCCGAACTCAAGTAAGATGATATTCTAAGCTATTNGATAAAACTCAATCGATAGCCATAGTTAATTGCGTATGAATTTTTGTATACTGACGAACGACTTTAGGATGTAATTGATCGATTAAAATATCTACAAGAAAATGGTACAATCACTGGTTTATTTGATGATCGAGGCAAATATATTTATTTAACACGTGACGAAATGGAACATGTAACAAAAGCAATTCGTCAACGTGGTCGAATATCATTTAGTGACTTATCAAAAATAAGTAATGAACTTATTGATTTCAGTGGAACACGAACAGTTAATGATAAATTATTAGAAATTGACGATGCAGCAAATTAATAAAGGAATCATTTTCCCATCATTTTATTCGCGTATATATATATTTATTTTAAAGAAAGATGATCACGTATGACCTTGATATCTAAAGAAGAAGATAAAATTTAACTGTTCATGTTGTTGTTTCTGTTTTAAATGTATTCATCTATCTATTCTAGACGAAATTAAAAAAGTCAAGATAATCGAAATGAATAAAATACGAGGAAAATTTACTATAGAAACGTTTGACGTTCGATTATTTTCTTAAAATCCGATTTCGCCATGCTTGTTTACCACCATATAGACTCAATAGACCATTAAATCCAAGGTTCCTTGTAAGATATATATATATATATACTCCGCTGATGAAAAAGTATACTTCACGTTATAATAATGTATATTGTATATGATGTCGTCAATCGGGTTGTAAAATTTGATCTAATCGAAATAGAATTCCGAATGAATAACGATTAAATTATAAACTATCAGTAGAAAATATTTTTTTGTTAATGACAATGTTTTGAATGATCTAGTTCGATATAATTAATGTGAAAGTGCAGTTTCACCTTGTGCATCGCAAACAAGGACGAACGAAAGAGAGAGAAAAAGAGACTTGAATAATATTTTGACATGTTTAATGATGATTATTTGACATTTCCAACAACAGTAGAAATATTTGAGCGCGTGTATTTCTTCCTGCATCGTAACTCAATTTGAGATATTTTTCAATCCTTTGAAAATTATCTTTATTTATTTCAAAGGTGCTAGAAAATTTCATTCAGGTAACGATAGTCACTTTTTTACCTAATGAGTTTTCTATAGTAAACAAAATACACAGCATCTGTATGAAATATCTCTTGATTGAAACATAAACACGTTTAATAACAGCGTGCCTATTCGTTAAGCATGAGTTATTCCTACACAAGAAAAAATTAAAATATATATTATGCTTGAAAATTCAAACAGTTTTTAGGATATCATATTAAATTAAGCAAACCAACAGAAAATACCTTATTGGTTATATTGTATAATCAATCGCCATCGTCCCATAAACATAATTAACTGTGCTGTTTCCATGAAACACATTTCATATGAAGGATTAGTACTACTCTAGGTAGTGACGATTTCGCTGGGAAAACGTTCACGTCCAAATATTTTATTTAAAATTTCCATATCAATCACTCGTACTTTGATACAATACAGACTGATCGTATGGAATCAAGTATTTATTTTTATTTCTGAGTTTCATTTATTATTTTATCGTATTCATCATAGCTGCAACGCACACCAACGATTCACAATGGATTAATCAAGAAACTGAAGTAGGAAATCACATACATATATATTAGATGTTTTGATGGTGTCTTTTATTTAGAAAATTCATGCAGAAATTCTTTCAGAATTAAACCATTTCGAAAGTGCATTAAATAAACGTTTTGCTCAGTTTAAAAATACTGTAACTGCTCAACAAGAGAAAACTTTGGAAACCTCCCTGGCTAAGTTAGTTTAATGAAGCATTTTTATTATCTCATCAGCATAAAAAATAAATATTCATATTTCAATTTAGTGCCTCAAGCCATCAAATAACAGAACCTCGTGTATTTATTTCTCGAAATTCAATTTTAACAGATTTATTTAAAATATCACATATTCGAGGCGTAAGAAATGTGTTTGCTGCTATACTGATTATATTTGTCATACAAGTAACACTAGATGATATTATACAAGATGGAAGGTATTTCAATAATGATTTATTTGAATGCAAAATGAATTTTTTTTTCTCCAGAATTAATTTACAATTTGAAATCATGTTTGAAAGTTTCGCTAATTTGCATGTTGCACTGTTTATTTGGTTACTTATGATGTTATCTACATCGATTGTTGTTTTTCTGGGATTCTATTTATGGACAAAACATCGCAATGACTATCGTAAAACTTTCAGTGAGTCACTTTTCTATAAAACACACCCAGTGGCGTAGTCGGAAATTTTCGAGTCATGGGCCGTTTCCCAGCTAAATTATTTTTCGTAGTGGGCACCGATGGGCAATTAAAAAACAATTGGCCTACAATTTTTTCCGACGCGTATTGTCATTGCGAAACCGATGCATACTGAAGGAAAACTCATCATTATTAACTAGATCACAATAAGAGACATTACTTTACAATGACACCATGTATCTTCGAACATATATGTGTATCAAAATTTTTCGGCATTGGACAATTAGTAGCATTTCAAAAAATTCTTGGGCAATTACCCAATGCCCTCCCCCCATCCCTCTGGCTACGCCGCTGAACACACCATAACGCATGCATTAGATTCAGACTGGCAGTAGGAGTAGAAAATTTGTCCCAATCGAAAAATCCGTAGCGAAAAATGTCCATAGCCATGATAATTCTACTTAAATTAGTGACTCCAACATACTCGAGCACGAACCGTAAGTATGAGGAACAGTTATGTCCTGAGTGAGGGTAAAACGAAATTTATTATGTATTTTGCATGCTTCATTGAATCACCTGGGTACCATACAGTCGCTTTTCGCGTCTCTTACAGTAGACGAATTTATGAGGATGATTCATCAGTAGAGTGTATATTTTTTACTACGGTAAATTATTACCTGCAGTGGATTCAAGATAGCGATAAAAAATTTGTTCATCCGTGTGTATTCGTATAATTGCATACAATTATGAGCTTCTAATAGTACCTGTGGATTTGCATGTCTCAATATCATCGAGTTCTTTTTGGGATATCTATAGATCGTTTACATTTTTGAATATTATAGTTCATCAAAGACTTATCTTGTTTCTTTTTAAGAATTCTATGATAGAATATGGCTAAGTATCTATATAACTTATATGATCTTATTTTTGGCTTTCCCATCTCGTGAAATTACGAAACACAAATTTGGAGTCGCTTCTTCAATAGTTATTTTACTTGAACAAGTAAGATAATCTGTACACTATTCAAAGACTCGATTCGTTACGATATTTTGAAAAATTTCTAGCTTCGGCAATTAATGAAAGTTCATGCATTTGTTCGTGAAAATGTTCCAAAAGTTCTTTCAGTAGCCGGTCCGTTACACAGAAGAAATTTACTACTATTGCTAATAATATTCTAATGGCATGACGCAAACGTAAATGCGTGACTAATTTTTAGCTTCGAAAATCTAAACGTTTTCATTTTATTTTTTTTTAAATCCTATTTTGTTGATTTAGAAAGAAAAACAGCAGATAAAAAATTCGTCTGTCCTGACTTTTCACAGTATTTATATTTCTTATTTGCACCGACATTAATTTATCGTGATCAATATCCGCGTAATCCAGCAATTCGATGGGACTTCGTTTTACAAATGTTCGGACAAGTCATAGCATCTGTGTTCTATGTTTATTATGTGGTTGTTCGTTTTTGTATACCAACCTTTGGAAGTTTAAACCAAGAAGAAATAACATTATCAATTTTTGTATCAGTTATATTCAATTCGATTATGCCTGGCAGTCTTTTTCTCTTATTAGGTAAGAGAAATATACGTTAGTTTGAGAAATTTCAAGTAAAAATAATTCATCAATAGGCTTTTACGGATTTCTACATTGCTGGTTGAATGCATTTGCAGAAATGCTTCGATTTGCTGATCGAATGTTTTATAAAGTAACGAAAATGTACATGCACAACAAAAACCTCTTTTCAACGTGAATTATAAATTTAGGATTGGTGGAATTCAACGTCGTTCGCTGCTTACTATCGAACATGGAATGTCGTCGTACATGATTGGCTTTATACATATGTTTATAGAGAAATATATGTTGTAAGATGGTTGTCTTCACGTTTTTTGAGAACTTTTTAAGGCATCTATTTTATAGCTTACCGGTCAAAAAAGTCGTACTGTTCCTGCTATTTGTGTCATACTATTATCAGCTGTATTTCATGAATATGTTGCGGTATTTACGCTTGGCTTTTTCTTTCCGGTCTTATTTTTCCTTTTTGGCGTTGTTGGATGTAAGCAAACATTTTTTCGACATTCTGGATAAAAATAGATCTCACATTCACACTCTGTGTTGCAAAAATACTTTAACCCAACGATTCTATTATAGAAGCATAGACAACATAACATCTGATATAATTCAAGGTTCGATCTAACCTATTACATACATGTATAGACCGATCAAGGATGAACCGAGAAAATCAAACGTCTAAGACATCAGTTCTCACTCAAAAACCATTTATTCTATTTTTTTTAGTGACCTTTCTACTTTTACTGCCACGGCATAGTGGAGTAGCATACAATATACTCATGTGGGTGTTACTGCTCGTCGGTATGGGTGTTCAATCGACTCTCTATTTCATGGAAAGTTATGCACGTAAAGGATGTCCACGAAATGTAAACGTTATTCTTTTTTATTTTCACATGGGAAAATATCTACACCAATTTCTTATTTTATTCTAGGGCACATTTTGGGATGAAATAACGCCTGGATCATTTTCTTGTCGTATTACATTACCATCAAGCAAACATTCGAAAATTGATTTATAATATTTATTTTTCGTATTTTACTTTTGAATAAAATTTAATTTAATTTAACATATTCATGAACTATTATTGCGTTTCATTGTTTCTTAGAAAATTAGCGAAAAAGAAAGGAATAGAACTATGAGAAAGGCAATAGTAAAACCATTTGTTATACATCGTCCATTAAAGGATATAGACAAACGACGAACAATTCCTTCTATTCATTTCAGATGTCTGAAAGTTGGGTTCAAATTCAAGCAGAAGAAGTCGAAGCATTATGTAGTATTTTCGATGAAAAACAATGGAAACGAGATGAAAATTCTAATAAAAGAACATACACATTAACTATTGATCATCGACCTGAACGCGCAATCAGTATGGAGTTAACATTTGTTGATGGTTATCCAATAGATGAGCCACTTACATATAATCTTAGGTAGAATTCTATGACTGCTGTTTTGTTTGCATATGAACATATTGTTTCTTTTGTCAAGAGGACCGTGGCTAAGAGGTGAAGAACGACAAGATTTAATAAATATCTTAGAAAATATTTATCTGTACGATGATCTTTATTGTTTTTATTTTCAACATTACTGTCGATTTCATTCTAGGGAGAATATTGGCAAGCCCGTAGCATTTTTATGGGCTGATGCTCTTCGAGATTTTGTTGATAGATCATCAATTAGCAATGAAAGTAAGTCGTATTAACTTGAAAAATGCAGCACATTGAATTATTTAGCTGTTACTACACAGCCAATTGAACCGACGGGTAAGTGTGCTAATATTTCATATTCCAATAAAATTCATTGTATGAAAAATAGTTGCACAATGTCCGATATCCA
>OENM01001303.1:0-26739 GCA_900239745.1 Rotaria magnacalcarata | reverse complement strand
TTTTTTTTTTATAAATGTAGAATATGGGATGAAAAACGTAATGCAGTATTGGCTGATTGTGACGATGATGGTGAAACAGGTGCTTCTAGTCGAATGCTTCATTTAATGGAAGTAAGTTAGTGAGAAATGAAATCAAGATAAATTGACAACAATAGGAAATGATTAGATTGCAGATATTAAAAATGCATTAGTTATTGTCTCAAGATGGTTCGGTGGTATACTTTTACATAATGACCGATTTAAACATATTAATAATGCGTGTCGAATGATTTTAATTAATCATGGTTATATAAAAAAGGTAAGAACAATATTATGTTGTTCAGAAAGACCTATCAAAGAATCAAACCGTACAAGTCTTTGTTGAAAAGTCTAATCATAAATGAAACTTCCTTTCCTGTTTTACGTTGTTAAAGATCATATTTCTAAATTAGTATGTATGGAGTTTCTCAATTGATCCTATTGTTTTCATAATCTGTTCAATATAAGCAGGAAGATCATATACTGCTTTGAGTTTGCAAGAAAAAAACGGAATTTCAAAGACTCCATACAATAGAATAGAATTGTATTTTCAATCGTGAAGTTAAGTGTAAAGAGTCAACAAATATGTTTTTCTTTTTCTTTTTTAGGCTCCCGATGCGATAAAAAACAAATCTCATAAATCATCTTAGTTTAATATTTAACAATAAATTTGATTAAAATATTTTAATAAACAAGAGAAAAAACATAAAAATAATAATAATAATAGTAATAAACAACAGCTACCTTTTTCCAAATTCAATAAGATATTTTAAGATAGTTCGATTGTGTCCACAATAAGCAGCTAAATGTATTGGTAGCCAACCGTATTTATTAATTGAATAAACGGACGCACCATGTTCTAATAATAAATGTACAGCATCTTCTTGATTACGAACAACATAACGATGAAGTAATGTATTATTATCGTTGTCAAATCTATCGAAAAGATTATTTTGTACTAATAACGTTTGTCGTTTAAGTAAGAGTCGAGCTTCATCGAGATTATTTGTATCGAGAAGATACATAAGCCGATTGAAATCACACGAAGATTTGGTCGTCATACAACATCACAAAAAATGAGAACAATATTGATGATGGATTGGCATTGAATTGAGTGCAAGAGGTCATTCACTTTTCTTCTCTCGCATTTCGAGTTGAAGGTGAAAAGGAAAGAGGAAGAAGAAATAGGATCAACGTTTTTTTTCTCTTTCTCTCTCTCTCTCTTCCTTGACAACAACATTGTTCATCTGTCGATTGTTTCGCGTTCAGTTTAAAATAATCAGATTGATCAGCGATCATAGATGGTAAACAGCGATATAGAATTCTAACGCGAAACTAATTCATTTTTCGCACGTTCAGCGATTGTTTGTGACGCGTTTATTAACACGTGTAAAAGCGAAAAACTTGAATTAATGAAAAATTATTATTATTATGAGTCATGCTCTTAGTTCTCTGATGCTTCTCACAGGCGGATTCGCGATCATCAATCATGCGATCAAGTGATGGGAAAATTGAGTAATGAATCTTAATTTTGATGGATAGCGGTTGGTACAGGTACACATAAAAGGAAAGCTACTTTTTTAATGATAAGATCATATTTAATGAATTCATTGTTATTTTTCTTTCGAACAGACTTTTGAACATGACAGGATTTTCGCAGTTTCTAATAGAAGTAGCTCGCTTTGTCGTTTGATAGGAAATTCAAATATTGTTACAATGTTCATCGAGAACATCGCAGAATAGTTTTGTCCATGGTTTTCATAAAATTTTGAAGCTAATCGATTTTCAGATCCCTACTGAGCATACTACGGTAATGTTATTGAATAGATTCTAAATAAATGTACAAAGTATTTTTTTTTCTTGCCGATGATGATGAACGAACGCTATGTACACTGGCTAGCACATTGGGCAAACTAATGCAAAGTCAGCGATATGGTAAAGGATTATCAGAGCTATGATTCTCAACATCAGATTCACTACTTTCTAAATATTATTTAATTGTGATTTTGAGGAGGGCGTTAAAATAATGAAGAAATCACAATGTAATACTTGATAAAATTGTGTAATTATTACGTTTATGTTAATATTGCACAACTTAGTGCAACACATACAATCTCTATAAAAGAAAACTTGAATAGAATGCCTACCAAAAGTATACATAGTTGTGCACAATGTAATTCATAATGACGTCAGTGTTGATCGAATCTAAAATGAATAACATACCAAGTAAAGAAGCTATTCGTCTTTGCCGTGAAACTGAAGATATAAAAACAATATTAGAATTGACGAATCATGTTGATCCTATTGTCCGACAACGAGCTTTGAAAGAAATATGTCCGTGTCGTGTTAAAGATGATATTGATGTGTTTTGGGAGCGTGTTGTCGAAATGACTGATGATCCGGCTGATAATGTTCGAGAACAAGTGAGTGTCTCGTTGTCGAATACTCTCAATAATATAGACTTCTTTAAGGTGCTGCATACATTATGTGACGGTTCACCAGATCATATGGAAATGAAGGTGTTGGAAGCACTGGAAAAATTCAATCGAGATTCGAATTCATATATTCGACGTCGAGCACATAAAGTTCTTTCGGCCTATCGACGATCAGGCAAATGGAATATTTTATAAGAAACATGTAGTCATCAGTGCTTTTTTAATTCATTCAAGTGTTTCTTATTAAAGTTTATGAGAAAAGAAATATATATGCCAATCTAAAGATCAAATAAAATTACATGAAACTATTTTCTATGCATTTGCATTGACTTATTTTTACCTCAATTGATAGCGCTATTTGCACACTTCATGAAGCTTTTTGTTTCGGTTTAATTAATGCTTACGACTTCATATCATATACTTATATCACCTGTCTTAGAATATTCTTTTAGTGTTCGAAAGTACAGTCTGTCTCTAGATGTCCCTAGATGTCATTTATCGTGTCGCTAGATGTACAAAAACTAATTGGTCAATTCATAAAATAATCGGACATCCTTCCGATAGTTGGACATATCTCGGTTATTTATTTCTTTTGAGTGGATTCCGGTTATTTCATGATTGTTACTCACGTTTACGCTAATCTCTGTATCTATTCGTCGTCATATTCACTCATAATCAGAATAAACTTATTTCATGACTCATCAGGGCACAGAGGGTATTTCAATTTGACCATTTATTTTAGATCGCAAGCGTTATGAAAGAGGAACGAAATTCGAAAAAAATTGGTCGCATTCTGCTTGGTGTTTTTGGAGGAGTTGGTCTTGGCAAGTTGAATGAATAGAGGAATTATTTTTAATTGTAATAATCTTATCGTACACGCACAGGTCTAACTGTGCTTGCCGTTCCCTTTTTAACACCAGCATTACGACGTCATGCACTTCCTTATGTACCAGCAACTCGCGAACAATTAGATAATATATTCAGTTTATTGAAACAGTATTCATCCAAGCAACGTAAACATCTTGTTGATCTCGGAAGTGGCGATGGACGAATTGTAATAGATATGATAAAAACAATCAACAAATGATTTATCTTGGATTTATCTCCTAGGTATTTGAAGCAGCTCAACAAGGTTTTCCACGTGCAACCGGTATTGAACTAAATCGTGTGCTGATTTATTATGCTCGTTTAAAAGCATTATCATCTAATCAAAGCAGTATATGCCAATTTAAACGAGCAAATCTTTGGAAGGTAAACAATACAAGTTTTCTTCTGTTTTCCATTTGTAGAGTTTTTTTTCTAGCACGACTTATCAAAATATGATACAATTGTTTTATTTGGCGTTGATACAATGGTAAAAAATCCGTTCTTTATTCCCGACAAAATCAACTCATTCTTTGCCATTCTATATCTAGAGAGAATCTAAAACACATTTTTCAGTGTAGTATACCCACTGTTTCGTATATCAAAACTAACTGTCTTCCCGTTAGGCATTTAGATGTAAAAGGGGTAATAGATTCTGATTTTCTTCAAAATACATTTCGTTTTATCGACACCGTAGAGAAAATAATCTTGCGAAAGTAAGAAAAAAAATTTCCAAGCAGAGGATTAATCATGTACAAAAATACTGACTTTTGTATGGTGCAACTTCTTCAAGAAACAAATATTCTATGCATTTTTCTCAAAATAACATATTGCATCTATATTACCATTGTACCAACTATTAAAAAGTGAGTTGACCTACATTTGTTTTCCTGTATGTGGTTTATAAACAAAAATATATCAATAGTTACTAGATCACCGAGATTAAGCGTAATAGTTTCAAGAGAATACAATTCTAGAAATGAGTCTTGTATTATTGTGAGTACATAAAAAACTATTGAAAATGAGTTTCGATCAATGTAAAACGAACTAGTCAGAAATGTCAGAGTTCAGCCGACGAATGATAGACACAAGTCTACTTAAGCAGAAAATAATAGGGGAAAATGCCTTGTTCTACGCTTATGAAAATGTGTTTTTGTCGACTGCTATTCATTTGATATAAAATCATTCTGACGTATTAGAAAAGACCAATCTTGCAGAGGAAGATGTTTTTTTCTTCTTATGAACTTCGACTACAGTTGTCGCGGTATTTTGCGGATATTTATCAATCTATGAAATGCTAAAAACAAATTTCATGCTCAACACCTCAAACATGCACATAAGAATGCTTATCTATTAGATAAATATAACAAGGGAAAGTTTATCTTCTGAGAAGTTCATGAATAAGAAGAACAAGTATTTGTTCTAGTTTTTACGCAAATAATTAAAAGTCTTTATTTTTCATATTATTCTCGTTCTAGATTAGAGATATGCAGAATCTCTTATTTAGTGTGCGAGGACTACACTTCTCTCTCATGTAGTTTTAAATCACAACTCCAGAAGAGAAAAGCATTACGATCTATAGGAAACTACTGAAGAATTTATTTTTATCGAAGAAATTGTTGTCATTTTGATTTAAATATTCTGATTAATAGAATTCGTTTGAGAGTGAAGAATATCTAACTATAATCGTAATTCTCTTGTTTTTCTTTTTAATAGATGGAACCATTATTAAAAAAATTATCAAAAGAAATTACAGACGAAAGTGTTGTTGTAACATGCCGTTATCAATTTCCAATAAAACATGATCGTACCGTTGGCGAAGGAATCGATGCCGTTTGGTTATATAATTCTCAAACGATCCGAGAACAAAATTTGAAAAATTAGATCAATAGAAAACAAAAAAAATCTCTTTTCTAGTTCATAGAGTTCTTTCTAATAGGTTTCTTTTGTTGATTTTGTTTTAGATAGAAACTTCCATTCTTTTTAAAAGGAAAAAAAAATAACATATAGAAATCAACAGCAATAAAATCAAAGATGTCATCATCCAACATCGGTGATGGTAGTCTTAGTGATTATTATCCATCAACAAATCAACCGCCGCAAACTGCTATAACAGCATTCCTAGCTAAACTATGGGCATTAGTTAATGATCGGTCCTGTGATGATCTTATTGCTTGGGATCCATCGGGTGGCTCGTTTCATGTTTTTGATCAATCCCGTTTTGCACGAGAAATTCTACCTCGTTATTTCAAACATAATAATTTTGCTTCATTTATTCGACAATTAAATATGTATGGTTTTCGTAAAATATCAACTATAGAGCATGGCTCATTGAAAAGTGAACACGATGATATTGAGTTTGCCCATCCTAATTTCATACGTGGACATGATACATTATTAGAATTAATTAAACGACGTGCCCCTGATAATCAACAAAAAATAACTATACAACCAACTAAAACTGAAATATCATCATCAGCAGCAGCATCATCGTCGACATCCACATCGCCTTCGTCGTCGGCACTTGTATCAACACATTATGCTGATACGAAATCGACGCGTTCAATTGAATTGTCTCATTTACTTGATGATGTTAGAAATCTACAAACCAAGCAAACATCATTGACCGATAAATTATTTCATATGCAAGATGAAAATCAAGCCTTGTGGCGTGAAATGAGTATTTTAAAACAAAAACATTCTAAACAACAACAAATTGTGTCAAAACTAATGGAATTTCTTTTACATTTTCTAACGACTTCAACTCAAACACAACGACCATCTGTTGAACAATCATCAACAGATCAATCTCAACAACAACAAACAAAACATCACAATATTGCCAATCCAAACATGCCAGTCAATAGTCTCAAACGTAAACCCGCCGCTCTTATGCTTAGTGAAGAACCAAACAAACGAACAAGCTTACAACAACAACAACAACAACAACAACAACATATTTTATCAAAGCCAATTCGTATCGAACGACAACCAGGTATAACTATTAATGAATTAACCGATAATGATGCAGGTGGTTGGCTTCATACAACAGATGCATCACCACTAGTTGATCTTGTACCATCACCACCGCCTCAATCAACATCCATACAATCTCTCGATGATCATTATCCGCAACAACAAACACCCGCAACAAATTTTGGATGGACCGTTCAAACGAATGAAATTCGTGATCCATTAAATTATTCACAACAAAATAAATCTTATAAAACGATTGGAAACCGAAATAGTGAAAGCAACTCATATATACCGGATTTTTTCTTGAACGCAGAAAATAACGATCATGAAGCAAAAATGAATATTGGACAAATCGATGACGCTAATTTAACAGACATCAATCCGGTAAACGTTGATGCAGATTATTTTTTCGATATGATTTAAAATATTAAATCACCGTTTAAGCTTTCCAGATATTTGTTTTCACTCTCAAATAAATATGATTCTTATTATTAAATTAGATTTTTTGTTTTAACTTTAATCTTGAAATCTTCATTTTTCTAAGCCGCAAAATCTTAACTTTAAGTAAATAAAAAACAGTCATTTGATTTGTAAGATATAAATCTTATGGACACAAAATTAATGCGTTTTTTTCTTTTTTTTCAATTGAATATAAATTTCATATTTAGATTCACTCTCGATAGAATAGATCTATAAGTTAACTATAATGCAAGTAATTTCTATTTTACTAAAAATTATTCTCTCGAGACATAGACTAGCCCATCAAATTTAATGCTTTAATAAATCTATCGATTATTTATTTTTTTCTAGTCATCCACTCAAACGCTTTCAATGATGAAAGCTGAGCAATTAGATTTTCCGAATTCGTTTCATAAAAAACCATCAACATTAAATTCTGCAATGTATCCTACTAATAATTCACAACAGAAAACTATTCAATTGTCAAAACCATCGGAACCTGTACCTTTCAGTCTACATGATATCACTGGCGATGTTAATCATATTCAAACGTCTCTTGACAATATACGGGAATTAATGTTCGACAGTTTACCTGATACAACAACAATCGACGATCTATTTTGTGATGATCATGTATTACTTTCTCCACTGTTAGCAAACAATAGTCAGACAACAAATATCTTAACAGACAATACTCAAGATGAAAAATTAAATGATGATTTTCCTTATTCAAACAATAATGGAAATATCGTAACGCCGATTTGTAAACAGTTAATTCTTCATAAAAGTGAATATCCAACGAAAATATCTGAAATCGATGTTAACAATCAATTACTCGAACAATTGATAAGCGAAACAGCTCTTATTGAAGAACAACGTCAAACAATAAATCAATTAGAACGTGAAAAACTTAATCTAGAAGGCAAAATTCATAGATTTGAACAACTACAACAACAGCAACAAACAAATCAAAGAAAATGACAATTGAATTCTTTTTTTCAATACTGTACAGATACTTTTCTTCAAGAACTTTGTTGTTTTTTCTTCTTCATCTTTCGCTTATTTATATAAGGCACGAGCAAAAACTGCCACCAACCCTACGTTCTATTCCCTCCTAGTATAGCAACGATTTTCTATTTAAAAAAAAAATATATATATATCTGTGTTTACTCTTTCATGGTTGAATGAAAGTTTATTATATCTACCGTCACAGCCGGTAATCGTTTGTGTCGTGACTTCCTTTATCGACAATAAAAAACAACAACAGCAAAAAGTATATATAGCTGAGACAATACAAGGCCTTTTCTTTCATAATAAAATCTATTTTTATCTGATCGAGCTTGATCTATTACGTCTTAAAATCTAATAAACTTGTTTTAATAGGATGGAAATTTTTTTCCATTAAATTCCGGATTGGGAATTGTCGACTTAAGTATCGATTAGAATATTTTTCTTTTCTCCTATGGAAAAAAAGGCACTTGAAATTTCTATTGTCAGGTTTTGATTGCATTGAATCATAAAAGTCAAAACAAAATATTTTTGTTTCTTATGCATGCAATACTTCTGCATTTTTATAGCACATAGTTGATTGTTTTTTTGTCTTATAATAGATCGAAAAGTAATTGCAATAAATATGCATAGTAACAAGCATGCAAAAACAGAAACAGACTTTTCACTACGCGACACGCATTGCGATATTGAAAGTTTAGTGTCAATATTAATTTTATTGTCCATTTTATTTATCAGATACGTAGTGAGCTGAGAGATAATTTGTGGAATTTTGTCATTGAATGAATTTAAAATGAGTTTTCATCAATATCGGCAAAATTCATTGATTTGAATATAATTGGATTACTAATGAATGATGTTGATGTATTTGGTGCAGAACCAAATGAAAAAAAATGTCCGAACAATTGAATACCATTGTTATCTGAAGGCGATTTAGGAAAACCAATCGATTTGGTTGAATTTCCTTGAATTTTTTGTTCATATTTTTCTTCAGCTGCACGACAAATAGTCAAATAATAATTCATCGTAGCCATTTTTATTAACGATTTTTGGTTGAAAGTTAAAAACGATATTCGTTCTCGTAAAATGTATATGGAAGAAACCCAAGAACGTAGGAATTATTTATATGCTACGATTTGAGTGCAAGGTGCGTGATTTTTCTTTTGTTTTTGGCTTAGTAATAAAAAGAAAAACCACAAGCACGCAGAGAACGCCTGCTCTAAGCATGCTGTTTTTACGAGAAAAGCATTATGTAGTTAATAGGAAAATGTGGCGCTAGCCATGCCTTGTTTCTTCGTCGTAGTTAAAAATAATTAAAAGCATCATCGAATAAGAAAAAAGAGAACAAAGGTTACAGAACGCATACATATATTTATATATATATAGAACTAAAGAATGCAAATACATTTTTCTTATTTTTGTTTTACATTACAGCATAAAATTTCAATGCCAATAAAAATACTGCTTCGAAATCATGAATCAAATCTACCGACAGGCGACATTCTTAATAGAAGAAAAATGAAAATTTTCCTCATTGCCTCTATTGACTTAAACATTCTTGTGTACATATCTGGGAAAAAATGAATTATCTTTTTCTTCTCCAATTGAAATACATTTCTAGTGTATCGTTATTTGTTCGGCAGAACTTAATTGCCAATGGAGGGAAAATTTAGAGAATGTTGTGAATTGATTAGTGGCCTAAACTATAATAATTGATGATGACTGCCGTCAATTTTGCTTTTGAATGTTACATTATAAATTACATAAAAGTTATTTTCATGAATTGCCTAGTTGTTTACATCCGTTCGAAATGTTTTGGCGAGATTTCTATACAATATAATACGAAACATTTTTTTTTCTGTTTTAACTTCGATAAATCATGTTAACTTCCTAATTTATTTTATTTGGTGGAAAAATAACCTTTGAATAGAATATCAATGAGGAAGATAAAAATAGAATAAAAAGGAAAATACTCAAGTAGCTAAGATGACATGGGCATCTGTAGTTGATTCAACCATCAACGAGATGTAAAATGAGTTTCATTAAGATGATGACACTCATTTTGCCGTTGCCAATATGAACCAAGAAGCTTAATCGGACTACACTTTGCTCTCGTGTTCTTCAATCTAGTCCAAACAATAACAGACGACATTTCATGATTCTTTTTGGATTTATGCTCAATTATTTTGCCAAAAGCTAATCGTTGAAACATGACATTGGCTTATTCAGATAGCTGAGTTTCGCTATTTAGGTTCTATTTCAATTTTGCAGATTTACATGCTTTAATTACTATAAAATAATGTGAACATTGCAAATTGGTCACGCAGATACATTTATAGCAAGGAAAAGAAATGAAATTAAGGAAGGGTAAGTAAAAGAAAACTAAACGCGTATACAACTATGCAAAAAGAGAATCATTAGAAAGAGTGGAAAGAAAAGATTGTGATAGTAACTAGATAGAATTCGTCGAGTATACTAAGAACAAAATGATTGGCATCATCTTCTGGCATGCACGTTCGTTTCAGTATAATCCAAAGAGAAAGCAAAGTTGCATCTAGTTTTCTTCCCTCCCCAAAAATATGATCATACAGACAAGACTCATCAAAGTTCCTTCGTGCGTTGATCGAATTTGTTTATGAAATTAATAGGTCATGACTATGCTTGACATATTTTTCATTTGATTACTGAATGATTCGACATTGTTTTATTGTAGGATTTCTTTCTTCAGATTAAACATATGGCAAGTAATTCACGGCGTCGTTTAAGTTTTGTTGATTTTTCTCATCCACAAGTATGGCATAAATTAGTCGAATATACAGAAGTGACTATTTCTCTTGCTAAACTAAGTTAGTATGGAATTAATACTTTTATTTTAAAATTATTTCATTTTCATTTAGTTACGGATTTTACCAATCAATGGGCTAAAATATGTCTTGGAACGTCGGGTCAATTGCAACAATTGGTTAATGATTTTCGTAAGAAAACAAGCAGCGAAGTTCGTGGAAAGTAAATTTTAAAATTTCATCATAGAAACAAGAAAAATTATTGTAACTTTTTCTCTTCCTTTAATAAGATGTCAGCTAGGTGGAATGATGTATGATATATGGGAATCTTTATTGCTTGAATCGGAAATTGAAGCACAAGTAAATAAAAACAACATCATTTTTTCATAATGCATCTTTATATTTGCAGTCATTACAACAGGTGGCGTGCGTTATGGAACAGCAAATCTACGGACAATTAACAAACTTTATAAATAATAAAACTCTTCAACTATCTATTTATAAAGATAATCGACGAGATCTGGATGAAATATTATCAAAAGGTCATACGTTTGTCAACGAAGTATGTGAAATTCTCCTTTATATAAATAGATAAGTAGCGTTTCTTAATCGATTTTTTCTTGTAACTATGCAGTTACAAAATGAATATGCCGAAGCTTATAATACTGATGGTGTTACAACCGATGCTGATGTTATTCATAATGAATATATGCTTGAATTGACCGGTGTCAACAGTCTTTATGCAAAATATCAACATAATATTCTCCCTGAACTTCTTCAAGTCAGTATTTTTATTTCAATTCAATTGAATAGAATAATGTCTTCTACATTTAAAATTAGGAAATGGAAAAATCACAATTGGAAACAATCGATACAATTTGCCAAAATATTCAAATCATAGCTTCCGTTTTACAAGAATACGTAAGAGGAGAAAAAGTCCGCAACAATCATTTTTGAAATGATTAGAACACTTATTATTTCTCTCTCTCTCTCTGCCTTTCGTAATATAAAGTCTCTCATTAATCTTATTAACAAATATAAATGAAAATTGTTTGAAGTCTGATGAGACAGGAAGTAGTAAGATATAATAATCTTTTCCATATCAGATTTCAGCAAGGAAATAAATATTTAAAGTATCCTTTTCCGACAATGTAAAAATGATGTTATCATTGATAGATAAAATATCTAAAGCTTCAAATAATTTCAAGATTTCGATAAAATTGATTTTTATTCTTTTTTTGAAATTCTATAATTTTTGTTTGTTTTTGAAAATCAAACTAAAGAAATTTTGTAATAATTTCTTATTATAAATTTTAACCTTTTGCAGCGAGAGTAGCACTTAGATATTAGATCGAGCAATAGGTTACACAAAGATCCATCTGTACTCTTTTATTCATTTTCTCATTTATCGAGCAAGCTCTTGTTTGTTTATTTGCATAGTTGCGTGTTATATGATGAAGATATTGGTCTATAAAAGATTTTTTTCCTGTATTAGACGCAAAGTTGTACAGATATTTTGTTGTTGTTCTATGTCATTTGACATATCATTATTATCTACACAACAATGGGCAATCGTCATTCGGTAGTATCTTATCCAGCTAAATATGAGAGAAAAACTTTGTTTTTTTTCCTAACCACAAAAACTCATAATATAATAATAGAATTTTAATTTTTTGTTGACTAGCACGAACAACGTCAATCGAGTTTTGCTTCGTTTGTTGTAACAAGTACAACGACAAATGCAAATCAAGAATTAGAAACTTATATTTGTTCGATAGACGAGACGAATGATAGTTCAACATTGACACCTGTTCATGTACAATTTGAGTCTTTTGTATCGCCGGTAAATAGTAATTCACGCATTCAAAATTCAGGGTCGAATAATAATAATAATAATAATAATAATGAACAACTAATAATTTATGCTACACCGGTTATTCAAATACAATTATCATCCCATTGTAAAGAAACAATAAATCGCTTGAAAGATATTAAAAAAGAAAAATCGTTATTATTAGCAATTGTCAATCCACAAACATCGAAAATTCCAGTTAAACAACATAAAGATCAACAACA
The DNA here is from genome assembly GCA_900239745.1 of Rotaria magnacalcarata. NCBI lineage: Eukaryota > Metazoa > Rotifera > Eurotatoria > Philodinida > Philodinidae > Rotaria > Rotaria magnacalcarata. Next base: position 14,120 of record OENM01001303.1, on the reverse strand, counting down.
GTAAGTTTTGTTTTCGGTTCTTCTGTTAATTTCTAAATATAGCAGAAACTTATATACATAAATATGTTTCTATGTATAGGTTAGACAAGAAAATACTTGATCAAATCAGCGATTTAATGAAAAGAAAACATCAATTACGTCTCATTGAACTTGAAGAATCTGTATTGCTTGCTCAGGTAATTTATCATCTTTCTTTTCTATCATAAATATGAAGACGAAAAGAAAAAAGATAACGTAAAGATAAAGAAATTTCTATGGCATTTCTATTGACATTCTTGTTTAAATGACGATAGCTATTTAGATACAACAATATCGACGAATAAGGTTCCATTAATAAGTGAGATAATCATTAAGCATAATTTATCTGTTATTTATGCCAATTTCGTTTTTTTTTCAAAAAAAATCTGATATGAATGCAATCGATCATTGTCGTGTTAAAAAAAAGAAGCAAAACAAATAATATATATATATATATATTGAATTTGCTTTTTTGTAATAATGCAGCTGTCATATGTCTACGTCGATATGAAGACTTTTGTCAAATGTCGCAACGAGTGTTTGAGCGTGAGATGAGCCAATATTTTGGGTGTGTGTGCGCGCGCGCGCGCGGCTGGGAAACAGATCAGCATAAGGCTATTGACCGGGACAAAACAACAGCAATGTATACTACATACATACTAGTAACAAGAGAAAAATACTTCTTCTTCTTCTTCTTCTAAAGTCCATCAGCTTGATTAATCGACAGTTTCCTTTCATTTATTTGCCTAGCTCATGATTTTTTTCCTTTGCTTCTTAATAGCTTATTTACAATACGTTTCCTATTGTCAATTCTTCATAAACCTACGTGCATAGTACTTTGACACTATCTCAATATAAAACATGCATTTACATAAGAATCATAGCAGACAAATTACGAAAAACTTAGAACAAGCCATTGAGGGCAATAAGTTTTATGCTATAGGATTTTCCCTATTGGGTTCTTTATTATTATGAGTCTCATTAAGATGTAAGCATGGCATATAGCTTAGAAAATATTGGCGTAAACATACAGAAGCACACAGAAAGGAAAATAAACCTATGTTCTCTATTCCAACACGACTTTTTTAAAAACAGATGTCTTGTTGGCTTGTTTTTTGTAGTCAATGTTACGAATCATGGCCATGTATGTATGTATTGTTTTCTCTCTAGTATATATTTTGGCTGCCTTTTGGATTAGGGTCATTGAAAAATGAGACATTGTGATACTTTTAACATAAACTATACATTCTCAGTTAGAAATACAGATAAACAAGCACGAGATTTGTATTGAAAATAGTGGTCATTTAGCATAAATTTGGCAGTTTAGTAAATTCAAGATGACAATATTGCATGACACATTCAAAAATGATGGAGTGACTAAAGCATGCAGTTTCATTCCACTAGTTTATTCATTAATTACTGCTTTGTACTTCTCTAAGTTTCTATTTAGAATAATTATAAATTAAGATAAGATAACATTAACGAATCCTTTGCTGTTGATATACAAGTCAATGTATGTGTAAAGAGTAAGCAATCAACATGAAAAAAAATGAGTATTTCCCTAAGGAAATGTCGAACGGTTAGAGTTTTTTCTCTTACTTTTTTTTCTTGCTTAGTTTTCACACGCTTCAGACATGAGAAAGTGAGTTTCAACAATAAATAGAGCGAAAAAAATATTTAGTCCTTTATTATAGTAAATATCAATCATATTCTTTCATTTCTCCCCTTTTATATATATATGTATGTGTGTCATTTTAGTCCTATAGTTATGTATGTAACGCATAGACTTAGACATTAATAACTTGGAAAAGGAATAAAGGTTATCCATAAGTAGTATTGTTATTGTATTCAGTTTTTCTTTTGTCTACTTTTTTTCTTTTTTAGCAAGATTTGCTCAAATCTCGTCGACCATCGATGAGTAGTAATGCTGATAATGGACACGATGCGCACAAGCGCCACTCGAACAACATGAAAGGCCTCTGGCGTGATGCGTTCCGAGCTTTGAAAACTTCGGCATCATCTAGTGGATCTGGAGACAATGAAAATCTTTCGGTAAGTTAAATAAATAAATAAATCTAGAATGAATAATTCTATCTGCATATTCGATTCCCTATCGTTCTCAATTGAATCGTTCGAACGACTAATAAACAAAAAACATATCAATTTCCATAATATCCGACAAAATAAAATAAAAAAGCGCAAAACTAAATTATACCATATTTCAAATCTTCACTATTTTAGAATTTCTCAAATATTTTCCTAAGAAGTTTCTTTCGAACTTTTCATGTCAACCTTTCATTGATGATTTTGGAAAAAAGCAATTCCCTTTTTTTCTGTTAATTTTCAGCGTTATCTTTGTTTATTTTCACAGTTTCGTTAAACAATAATATCTCCAACAAAAAGAAAATTTTTTCTCTTGTCGTTGCCGATCTGCTCGTTTCCTGTTGACGTCCTCTATTATTATTTTTTCTTTCCGATCCCGTTTTTTTCTTCTTCATCACGGAGATTTTATTGTTGCTTTTTATACTTGAGCAAAAGATATATGAAAGATAGATCATCATAATGACCAGTCAAGAACAAAGCAATCAATCTCTTCATGTTCCATCAACTCATTCAGGTCGCATACGTTCACACTCATTAAAGCCGCAGCATTCAAGATTAGATTACGCTCGACGTAAATCAGCTGCTGATATATCACAATCGATGATATCGTGTTTAGAAGCGACGCGTGATATAGATGAACTTGAAAAATCAACAAGAGCAACTTCACCGTCATGGCTAAAACGACGTTTTACATTATTTTCACTAGAAAAAACCATATTTGAAAAGCGTCGCATGACATCGGATTGCTTGTACAACAGTAATGATAAAGCTACGGTTAACTTATTGAAACAAAAACGCCCGAGCGCTATCGCTCACATGCTAGAGGTAGCATAGATTATTTCATCATATAAAACATGACATATCTATTTACGTAGCTCATATTAGATTCTAAAGTTTCTTTTTCTTTTGCATTTCTAGTCATTCGTACGACGGCTATCTTCGCGTAAGAAAAAGCATCACCATGAAGAAGAAGGTAAAAAAACAGGATAATTAATAAAAGCCTTTAAAATGCTTGCTTCCTTATTAATTTCTTTTTTTACATTTAGATGAAACAATAATTGACCCAGTTTATGAAACATTAAGAATGGCAGCTGAAACACGTAAGAGAACTATAGCAAATTATTTGCAACAACGACAAGAATTGCTCAATAAACAAGCATCGCTCAATAGTCAAGGTTCATTAGAGCCTGATACTCAACCGGTATCATCGAGAGCAACACGTCAAAGTGATATAAATTCATCAGTACGATCAAAACCACCACCGTCAGCGTCAGCATCGTCATCAGGTAGATGAAATTGAATAGTTAACATTTCATCTCTCATAGAAACTTGTTAACTTTCAATAATGAGAATGAACTAGTAGGCGTGTTCTATTCTCTCGGTGTTCTTTCTTTCTCTTTCATCTATTATTCTTGCTTTAATCCTGTGTTTTCAGATAATGCACGTATTTCCAATTAATTACACTTGCATCGATTGCTACCTAAACAAATCCTGATTAGATGCGTTTAATTGAGTCGAAAAATTGAAACTAAGGAAGATTTCAATGACTTGTATGTATCGGTGTTTATTAAATTATTTTAATTGTATTATAAATAGAGAGTGAATATTATGTTTCCTTTGATTTTTTCCGAGTGTTTTTGTTGTATTTGATGGTATTTTAATGTGTTTATTTTGTTTTTTGGCTCTTCATTCTTTCTTGCATATAAAAAGAAAAGTAACAACGTCTTTTCTTTGAACAAAACTGAACTTATTTGATTATCACACTGAAAAATTGATACCGAGAGACGGATCGTTGGAATAATCTTAAATGAAGTGAGGAGAATAATATTGTTAAGTAGAAGAATCTGACACAAATATAAATCATGCTATTACTGTCGTTATTTGTGTTGATAAACGATGCAGTTTTCGATGCACTCAGAACTATTGGTGTCGATAACGATCATCGCAGTTTTCTTGACCTAATTATTCGTTAGCTCTAACGCTTCTACATATTCGTTCGATTCCGATATCAAAATAATCAATGACGACACTAAAAAAAAAGAACAACAACCCGCTAGTAATGCAATTATCATTGCTTCTACGTATAAATAGCATAATATTCCTAATCATATTTAGTATAATTTGTAAACAAATATGATAGAGATTACAATCATTTGTTGATGCTATATCTAAATATAATTTCGAGCCATGCCTTAGTATCAAATGACGATTACGATGATAACGGAAAAATAAAAACCGAGTTGTTGAACTGATAAGAATTAATGAAACAACTAAATAGATTAATAGAAAAAATTTTCTGATCATATCTAAAAATAAAAATTAATTTTCGAATATTTACGGTTTTCTATTGTCACACTAAGGTAAAAATATTTATAATTGAAAAACAAATTCCGATTCGTGAATGTTAATCGAAGTTGAAATAAAACATTTGTTATACAAACATATGTATTTATTGAGACAACATAAAATACAAATACTTATTTATTTACAATCATGTCTATTTATTGTTCAATAACAATATAAATTAATATTTCATTATTGACATAATCTAATCCTAGCCAGTTTTCATGTTAATTTTCAAACACAGCCTGCAATTCTTATTCATTATTGTATTTATTTATGTTGCATTGAACAATTTATTGAGTCGTAGTATAATTTAATAATAAAGATCGTCATTACACTAAATAGGTTTGTGATGACGAATTAACAGGCTCGTCAATAACCTTCAACATTGCATACTTTGATGTATCACTTTAGTCAGATTATTATCATCTACAACTTCCGCTATTATTCAGTGTCTTTCTGGATACGATCGTATTTCTTTGTATACAATATGTAGAAATCCACTTCTGATAGTGAGTCATGCATTGCAATCAGCTCCGATATTATGTGTTGAAGTTTGGAGTTTCGTTTCATCGTCGCGGGATATTACCGCTTGATGTGCGTCAATCTATAGACGTCGTTCTCTTTTGTTTTTTGCGATTCTAGGGAGTTGTTTGTTGTATTCTAGGCAGTCGTTTGTTGTATTCTATACTCGTAGACATTATATGGTAGCTATGATACTGACAGAGTAGGGTCAGTTATCGTCTCTTGATCTTTTCCTTTGAGTACAGGGAAAGAAGATCAACTCGACCGAAAGAATGTCGTTTTATTAAGTCATATTTAATTTGATTATGAGAAGCCTATACATAGACTCGTTGAAGTAAATATTTCGCTACTACTATTGATCAAGATTTGGAAATTATTTTCAAAAATAGAAAAAAATTATTTCATGGAAAGAAAAATATAAAGAGAATGATACCCGCGAGAGTGCATCGAGTTCGAATAACAACATAGAAAATCGCGGTATTATTATTCATAATTCATATAAATATCATTAATATTAATGGAAAAAGAAATGTAAATGAAAATATGAGTATTGTCGACAAGCTTGAAGATTGGCATTAATCAAAAAATGCTGAAGACAACATTTACTCCATCTGTAGATTCTCTATCTGATTTGTTCGGTCTTCATAAATGAATAGTAAGTACTACTGATTCATTCATACATGTTTTTCTTTCACAGAAACAAAAAAACTCAAATAATAATTTTGATATTTTTTCGGTATTCTTATTGCTTCTGTTGGATTTGATTAACAATTAAATATTATTATTCAGATAAGTTTCTTTTGCCTGTTTGATATTATTACGAAAGATTTGAATTTGATGGATACTGAATGCTGTACTGTAACGAGCTTTGTACTCGAACAAAAAAAGAAATATCCTGGCGCAACAGGCGAATTAACAATTCTACTTAATGCATTACTAACAGCTATAAAAGCTTGTGCAGCAGCTGTAAGAAAAGCAGGCATTGCTAAACTGTAAGATAGATCAGATTTTAGTGTTCATTTTTAATGTCTCGTCGTCACAGATATGGTTTAGCAGGTTCATCGAATACGACAGGAGACGATCAAAAAAAACTAGATGTTCTTGCGAATGAATTATTTATCAACATGCTCAAATCATCCTATACAGTTTATGTCATGGCATCGGAAGAGAATGAAAATATGATTGAAGTCGAAATATCAAGACAGGTATAGTAAAATATTGATTTTCGCTTTCCATTGAAATCAAAATTCCGAGTTTTTAGGGCAAATATATTATTTGTTTTGATCCGTTGGATGGTTCATCGAATATTGATTGTCTAGTAACGTAAGTATAAATGAATAGCAAAAAAATGTAATTTTACATTGAAGCCAGAGGGTACAGGGGGTGACACGTCGCAGTAGCGCTCCATAGATTATATCTTTGATGTTGATTAAATTTATTCTCTTAGTATTGGTTCAATATTTGGTATATGGAAAAAACCAGACCATGTTACTAATCCAATGGATTGTATATTACAAAATGGTGAGCATTTACGATGTGCTGGCTATGCTGTTTATGGTTCAGCTTGTATGCTTGTCTTGGCAACACGAGAAGGTGTTAATGGGTTTACTCTTGATCCTGTATGAAAGAAAAAAAGAACATTTTTTTTCCTACTTCATTTTAATTTTATCAACGAATTTCGTTTTTTGATAGTCGATTGGAGAGTTTATTTTAACGGCACCAAACATGCAAATACCTAAGCAAGGTGAAAAGGGTTCACAGAAAATTTATAGTATCAATGAAGGCTATGCTAAATATTGGGATAAGGCTACAACGGAATATGTTAAATCGAAAAAATTTCCTGAGGTTAGAAAAATTACTTGAGAAAAAAATATCAATCTTTGATTATTTTTTCTTTTTGCACATTAGGGAAAAGAAAAGCCGTTCGCTAATCGTTATGTTGGTTCGATGGTAGCCGATGTACATCGAACACTTCTTTATGGTGGCATATTTTTATATCCGGGATCGAAAGAAGCGAAAGATGGCAAAATTCGTTTATTATATGAAAGCATTCCAATGGCATATATTGTCGAAAAAGCAGGTGGCGCTTCGTCTGACGGTCAACATTCCATTCTTACAATCCAACCAAAATGCATTCATCAGCGTTCACCAGTTTTTCTTGGTCAAAAAGAAGAAATTGAAAAGATCGAACAATTTTATCAGCAATATCCTCGTGGTACATGGGCTCATGAGTGAAAATCTCATACATTTCTTTAGACTTCTTGTAGTTCCATATTTAGTTCTAGTCATTTGATATTGTCTTTCATTCTTTCACGCAAGTATTCTAATATATATGTCTAGTCATTGTATTTTAGATGTCAAATGAAAACGTAACCCAACGTCTTTATCTTGGGATTGATTTGAGTACACAGCAAATCAAGTGCATAGTAATCGATGAACAATTACAAACGATTGCAGAAGAAGCCATTAGTTTTAATGATAATTCATTACTTGTTCATCATGTTCAACCGAATGGTTTTGTTGTTGATAAAAATGATAAACGCTGTATAACAACACCAGTATTCGTATTTCTTGAAGCACTTGGTAAACATTTACGAGCTATCATATTTCGAAAAATGGAATTTTATTATCTTAGATGTTGTTTTACAAAAGTTAAGTGATCAAAAGAAATTTGATTTTTCAAATATTGTTGGCATATCAGGTAGATCAGCAGGCGTTTGTTTCATTTCGATAACTATTGATTTTTATTGGTTAAGGATGTGGCCAACAACATGGTAGTGTTTATTGGAAAACGAAAACTGAATTAGGAAGCTTAAAAACAGATAATAATAGAGAACAATCGTTATCTCTTGTTAATATTTTAAAATCATCATTTTCACGTATTGATTGTCCCATATGGATGGACTCATCAACCACCAATGAATGTCAATCCATTGAAAAATCAGTTGGCGGTTCACAAAATCTTTTTCAAATAACTGGCTCGAAAGCGTATGAACGATTTACTGGTAGTCAAATTATGAAAGTAGCGAATAAAACACCGGAAATCTATGAACAAACAGAACGTATTCAATTAATAAGCAATTTTGTTACTAGTATTTTACTCGGGGAATATGCTCCTATTGATTTGTCGGATGGTTCAGGCATGAATTTACTTGATATTCGTCAATGTAAATGGTCAAAAGCATGCTTAGATATATGCGGCAAAGATTTAGAAACAAAACTATCGGAAAAACTTGTTCATCCGAGAACGGCACTCGGAAATATTGCAAACTATTTTGTTGAACGTTATGGTTTTAATAGTCAATGTCAAATTGTATCATTCACAGGAGATAATCCATCATCGTATTATGCATTAGCATCGGATCCAAAAACAATAGTTATCAGTTTAGGTAAATTTATGTAATCTGTTCATTATGAGTTTGAGTAATAGTCGGAGATAACGAGTGTCAATTGTAGTTAATAGGCAGTTTTTATTTAAATAAGTCGAATTCGATCACTACGCAGGACTATTCATTGAGAAATTTTCTAGTATTCATCTACGCTCGAAGATATTGTATTCTCACGTTAAACATTGATGAAACATTTGCGTAAAGTGAATTCACCTAGCTGAACTTAAGATCTGTTTAGGTACAAGTGATACAGTTATGGGTGCGATTTCGGCCAATGAAATGCCAAAACAAGCATTGGATGGTCATTTACTTGTTAATCCACTAGCAAATGATCGAGAAAATACTCTTTTGATGTTGCTTCTGTGTTTTAAAAATGGCTCACTTGTACGAGAACGTATGTAATCGAAACACTATTTGTCGTTACTTTCTTAAAATAAGGCTGTAAAATATTTTCTTTAGGCGTACGTGAAGAAACCGGATCGAAAGATTGGCATGAAATGAGTGTATTACTCAGTCAAACTACACCTTCAAATCAGGGTTTTATTGGATTTTTCTACGATGATCATGAAATTTTACCGCAAAATATTCAAGGAAGATTTTACTTTAATGCAGATAATCAGAAAGTTGAAAATCTTGAAGGTGCAGCTAAAGCAAGAGCTGTACTTGAAGGACAATGTCTTGCTAAACGACTTTATTTACAACGTGCTAATATTGATCTAACGAAACATGTCGATCGAATTGTAATCACTGGTAAGAGTATTTTTGTTTCTATGAAATACTCAAACGATCTACATTTTTGCTAGGTGGTGCATCTGTGAATGTTGATTTGGTACAAATTTTAGCTGATATCTTTGGTAAACCAGTTTATGCTGCAGTGGCACCTAATTCCGGTGCTCTCGGCGGTGCTTTGCGTGCTGTTGATGTTATTACAGAAAAATCGAACTCAACAACTTCATCTGTTGAATGTCTTATTGCTGCTCAACCTCGTAGTCAATACACAGCGGGATATGATGAAATGCTTCTTCGTTATACTAAGCTCGAAGAAAAAATCATTCAAGACGCAAAATAGTTATGCATTTTACGCTCAGGCAGTTAATTTCTTTTTTATTCATTTCGATTTTAGATTTTGATGTAGTAATTCAGTGCAATTATCTTTAATATAACTCGCACAACTATGTTTGATTGTTCTAGATGAAAAAATTCTTTTTATATTTGACTACATAATGGCTGCACGCAACGAAGTAACACCATTGCCTAATTTACCCAACTATGTATTTGGTGAAAAATTAGGTGCTGGATCATATGGTAAACGAAACTTTGATAATACTCAATTTCTATTATATTTATCTTTACTTCTAGGCACTGTATATAAAGCAAAACTGATAGCGGTATGTCTATTTCGTTAGAGGGCGATAAAATTCAGATTCCTAACAGCTCATTTATTTTGAAAATAGAAAAAGCTTAAAAATCGATTGATTCTCTTATACCTCATTTTCTATTTATCACTTTAGACTTCTCAAGCTCGAGTGAATTCAGTTGCATGTGCTCGTACAAATTTCTATGCTATTAAGTGTATCAATCGTAAATCTCTGACGAAATCTACTGAAGATTTACTCATCAATGAAATAAAATTACTTAAACTTATTAAACATGAAAATATTGTGGAAATGTACGATTTTCAGGTAGGCCATCGTATTTTCTTATACTAATCCTAAATAAACTTTTGTTTTTCTTTTCAAAGTGGGACGAAAATTATATTTATATTGTAATGGAATATTGTGCTGGAGGTGATATGTCAATGTTTATACGTTCTAGACGACAACTATCTGAAGCTCGTGCACGACCATTTGTACAACAGATTGGTAAGAATATGTAAGTGTTGCAAATAAATATTCATTCATGTTTGTTTTTTGTATGTTTTATTTCTTCAAAGCTCGTGTATTGAAATTTCTTTATGAGAAACGAATCAGTCATATGGATTTAAAACCTGAAAATATTCTTTTAACATCGATTGATAGGCCCGTATTAAAAGTAGCTGGTATGCTTAGACTGTTATGTTTTACTGAAATAATCAATTTTGTTTTTGTATAGATTTCGGTGTAGCACAACACATAGGCAAACGAGGTAGTCGAAGTATTCGAGGAACATTACTCTACATGGCTCCGGAAATACTTTCTTCTATTCCATATGATAATCGTGTCGATCTTTGGTCAATAGGAATTATCCTATATGGTAAATTTGAATAGCAAAAAAGGGAAACATAGCAATATGTTGATGTTAATAGAATGTCTTTTTGGTCGACCACCGTTTGTTTTTTCATGTGTTGATGAACTCGTAGAAGAAATTAAATCAAACATTCCAATTGATGTAAGAGAATATATTTTTGAGATGATTTATTTATGTAAAAAAAAAATTTTTTTCGGTTTCATTTTAAAATAGATTCCCAATGATGCTCGAATCTCATCCGAATGTCGTAATTTACTTGAAGGTCTACTACAACGAGATCCAAATAGACGAATTAGTTTTAGAGATTTTTTTCGGCATCCATTCATTTTTGTTGATTTATCATCTCAAATTGTTCGTGCAGTAAGTATTCTTAATTGTTTTTGCTCTTTAACTTAAATAGATTTCAATTTCTAAAATAGGATGATCTATTTCACAGATCAATTAAGGCTGAACAATCAGGTGACATAAAAAAGGCTCTTGAATATCGAGTGCGAGCATTAGATGAATATGTGGCTATTGTTAAAGGTGAATATGCCTTTTTTGTTTTTGTAGAAAATAATTTCAACTCGAAAAAAGTAGTCAATTTCATAGTTTGAATTGAAACAAATTCTCTTCTTAATAGTTGATGAAGATCATGATCGAAAACGAATATTAAGAGCAAGAGTAAAAGAAGGTCTCATTGCCGCTGAATCTCTTAAAAAACGATTGCTCACAAAAATTCGTAATACTGGATCGGTGCCAACAACAAGCTCGTCTTCAACTGAAAATCGTAAACTTTTTTTCATTTCTTTATGATAAATTTCTGATTTCAATGAATTATTTGTTTTTGACAGTTAATTTAAATGACAACAAAGAACTTTCAGCCGCTTATCAACATTGTTTAAATGGAAATCAATTTGTAAGCATAGGAAATTTGATTTTCTCTGTTAAATAAAACCAATTCTTCTTTTATCATAGATGAATGCATCTAGATTTACTCAAGCTTGTGATGAATATCAAATCGGTTTGACTGTGATGCTTCGTGCTGCTCGAAGTAAGTTGTTTGATTGCTATCTTTTACATGATTGCTACTTTCTTTTTCGCTATGTGCAGCTGAAACGGATCCTGTCAAGAGCAACATCCTGCATAATATGGTAAAGAGCATTTCGTTGGATACGGTCAAGACAGCACAGTTTTATTTTCATTTAGATTTCATTCTATCTGAATAAAGCTGAACTGTGTAAAAATAAAAATGAAGCTCAACAATTAGAGATTGATATGGAAAATATTAAAGACGATAGTGCACTTGATAGTACTATGTTAAATGAATCTAATACTGATACAGAAAAAAAACAACGAGCGAATGGACAACAAAATTGTCGTCTACAGTGAACAATTTAGTATTTCTTAAGTGAAGTATTTGATTTTTTTATTATTATATAAACATGAAAATAAATAAACAGTTCTGATGAAAGCAAATGATTTGCAGGAGATTGTGAAATTAACCGAAAGAGTATGGTGATGCAATCTTTATTTCATAGCTCAACAAGGGTGTGGGTGTTGGTTTTTCCCATGTAAAAGTTTCCTTAAGATCGTTCATGAAAAAGAAGAAGAATCTGTTGATTCTCTCTAAATAGTTAATATTTCATTGTTTTATAAGATAACAAGAACAAGATCAATTTATGGCAAAAACTCCTAGTCCTCGACAACAAACCAACTGGAAAGATACGGTTGTTTATGACGCATTGAAGAATCATATTCGGTCGTAATACTGAGCGCAGAAATACGGCATAGTATACGGTACCATAGTTCTGCTCCCGAAAATACAAATAACTGTATCTACCAACCTGGGAAGGCCTAAATTGATGAAACAGCAATGCACTAGTAAAATAGCCTGATCGTGATCTTTTTAACTTCATCTTTATAAAAATGCCATAAAATTTGTTTTCGCTCATGCATTAAATCGATTTAATTGCTAGAGAAGCTAAAATACGTGTTTATATATAGCGAAGAGAAGAGAGATTCCTCTAGTCAATCACGAAAATCATGTACTAATAGTAAACGCTTTCTGTCGGTCGATTGATCTGCATATTTATATGTAGTAGGTTTATCAATGATGGGCGTTATTCAAACGATGTAATATCTCCCCGATGTGTGGTTACAGTACTAAAAGAACGAGTCACGAGTTTTCACTGTTGAATTTAAATGGTTGATGTTAGCAAGAAAGGCATGACAAAACGATTTCTATGTATAATAGTCTTTGTTGATTAGTGAAATATGAGCTGTAATACTAAATTTCGATCCGATTCATATTGTTCAAATTCACATCGCTTTGAATAAATGAATCGTAGTTGTTTCATTTCAGGGCGTTTTGCTACATCTACCTTTGATCTTGTTTTGGTAAAGATAAATAAGCGCAGAACGTCATCATAGCGTCATGTGCGTATATAAAACATCGACGGGATAGATACACACAATATCCATATCAGCTAACAAAAATGACAACCAACAAGTCTGATACACCTTTTACAGTGCCCCAAACGTATTCAACAGCGTAACCAAATGATTCAGCCGCTGATACATATGGACTGTCATCTGATGATCCTGCTCAGCCACCATCTGATCAGAATGAAACGAAAACAGCTCCAACTCTTACCGATGAAACAAAATCTTATAGTTGTGGCCTGTTTTTCTTAGATTGTTTACGTTGTTGTGCGGCTACTTTGGAATGTTTACACTGTTGTTGTGTGTTCGTGGAATGTTTGAGCGTATGCAAATGAATAAAAATTCAAAATATCTATTGCAGATCAATGACATGGAGAGGCAATTTTTTTCAACACTATTGTTCTCATATTGATCGAAATACGACACTTGTTTTTTGTATTGGCTATTTCAGTCATTTGTGATATTAAAATTGCTTTCTTTCATAACTTGGAAATCCCCAACAGGAGGTGGAACTCTAAAAAGCGCATAGAATAGAAGCCATGTTCACTCATCTTTTGAATTATCATGTCTAGTCCTTTGGCCGTTATTTATTTGGTACAAAGAAAATAAAGTATACAATAACAATCTGACTATTCGAAAGAAAAGCATTGAATTCGATCATTTCCACAATCAGCGACATAGAGATTACCATGCTGATCGAAAGACAAGCCTACCGGACTGTTCAACTGATCAGATCTATTCCCTTGGCCATTCCCACCAGCAATCACAGTACCCTGTTTCGCTTTTTTTGGCCAACGTATCACTCGATGATTCCATGAGTCTACAACATAGATGGTACCTGATGTATCTACAAATAATCCTTCAGGTTGTGACACAGCAGCTCCTCTACATCGACCACCAGCAACAATAGTGCAATTCTTATCATTCAGTGTACACCGTAAAACGGCTTGCTTTTCAGTGTCAGAAACGTATAAATTATTTTGATCATCTATGGCCAATCCCCAACAACAAATGTTATCGAAGAGTATTTCTCCTTGAACAGTGCCTTTCGAAAGCGACCACTGTAGGCATCGCCGATTTTGTCTATCGCAC
>OENM01001302.1:16108-27748 GCA_900239745.1 Rotaria magnacalcarata | reverse complement strand
TCGCCATAGACTTAGAATACTTTTTCAAGTGTTTTTTGTTTTATCTACGAAACCTAAAAGGGTTCAGAGAATTGAAACGAAATCGAAACCCTTTTAGGTTCCGTACCATGTACGAAACCTTTTTTTAGTCCAACAAACCCTTTTGGGCTCGGTGTGGTACCATTTTTGTTTTCAGTGTAGATCAACTGAATCTTTTTAAATGATTTCATTCTATTTTTTTAATCTCCTGAAGTTAGTTTGATCCATAGTGTTTAACGACAGATAAACCTACTCATCAGATGTCGCAGTTTTATGGTAAGCACACACTTTACAACATACCATTGATCATGCTCCCTCTATTTCACTATAAAATCAGATAAATAATTAGATTAGAAGCAACTTAATTTTGATCGTAAATATTTCAAATTTTACTCTTCTAGAAACTGCATTGATAATAGATTCATTGAATTGTACTCGAGAGAACCAGTTTTAGCGAACTATGCATAGAAGAGTCAACTGTAATTAGTTAAATGTCGCGTTATTAGAATTAAATTGATTAGTTTTGACTACTGAAATTTTACATGAAAGAATCAATTTTTCTACGTGAAAAGTAAAAATGGATTAAAATTAGTTATGTTATTGAATTTGGTGGAAACATCTAATGTGTAATTAGCTTTTGTTTATTTTGGGTGAGCCGGTTCCGATATGAATTTTCACGATTTTCTGAGATATAAACTTCGTCAAGATTCTCTAATTGTTTGATTGCAAGTTATCAATACCATGCGACCCGTTAGAGCCGGTTCCGGCATGCATATGGTTGTATCCGGCCGTATCCGGTTGTCAGATCTGATCGTGACCGGTACATTCAGTACGACCGGATCCGGGCTTTAAAAATGAACAGGAAACAGACTGGAAAATCACCTGGATCCTGCTGCCATGGTACAATACCGGAACCTTAGACGGGAACCGTATCAGAAACGACAGGCCCACAATTCGGATCCTGGTAACTTGGTATTCAGCCGGAAACTTAGTGGAAATACGCGAGGGAAACGGTGATCGTATCCAAAGATTCATATCTGACACAGGAATCGGCAGGAACCAATGAGAACCGGCAGTAGGATCCGAACACGGAATACTGCTGCCACGAAATCACGGGAAATTCACCGGAACCGGTCGTTTCCTGCCGTACGTCTTTGACCTGGGTCGTAATAATCTGAAACATAAAGCGAACGTTTAGTTGTCCATTTAGAGATAGTGAATACAAATAGCTTACGCGATCTGCCAATTCACATGTGTTTTCATCCAGAAAGAGTAATAAAACATTCGCTAACAGTAGGAATTTTTCAATAATCGAGACTTACCTTATCTTTTCAGCTAGAAGGACATTGATCTAAAACAGAAACGAGAAAATAATTTTTCATTGGAATTCTATCAAAGAAGAGAACTTGAATTATCAAATTAAAGAGGAAAATATTGATCTGAAATAGAAAATAGAGTGGCATTTTTTATTGGGAGATTATCAATGAGCAGCACCTACCTTATTCGTTCAGCGAGATAGACATTCATCTGAAATAAAAAAAGGAATTAGCTTTCATTGAAATTTTCCGAATATAGAGAAATTAACTTATCTATTCAGCAGAAGGAACCTTCATCTGAAATAGAAAAGAACGTTATGATAATATTTCTGGTGAACGAGTTAAAATTACTTACCATATAGTTTTATGATTGATATGGAAGTACAAACAGGGAGCGAAGTTCAATGTTGCTGTCTAAGTTGAATAAGAGTAACTTGCAATATACGCATATCGGTGTGAGTACGGAATAAACGTCACTGACTTTTATGGAGTAAAATGTGGCGTGCTTGCTCAACTATGTGAAGTTTTGTGGTACTTGAGGAAAGCTCAATGTGTTTTTATGAGAGTTATCTCGGGAAAGTGCAGATTAGGAAACATAAATTTTTCGACAGTACAAGGCTAACAGGATTGCTGGCAAGTCTAGTTCACTAAAGCGTTTCTGATAAACAATATGATTTTCATTAAATGCCAGTGATACAAAGATGCTGTTTAGCCCATGAGGAGAGAATAGCTTATAATTTGAATACTCATTTTCTCATGTAAGCGACATTAATCTCATCATTTTATGTTTCTTAAGAAATTGGGAATGCAACTCATCGTCTTTGATTCCTTTCTTTAGTGTAAAATGAAGTTTTTGCGCATCGCTTTATGTGAGTAGATCTATATGGGGTGCATGTGTCATTAAAACTTTATTCTCTTTGTGTTTGCCTTTTTGAATCGTGTCATTTATTTTGTAGATATTGGTAAAAAGTCTATGCTCATGTATTAGTTGGTGTTAGATGTAACTTTTTGTGTATTATATGATCCTTAGTTAAAAAAAGTTTGTGAAAACTTTAATTTTCGTGGTACCTTAACAGGAAGTGGAAGCAATGGTATACAAATTATATTTTATACTAATTACTATGATATATTTCAAATAAGTAGTTGTTTTCTGATAAAATTAAAGAACAAAAGTGTAAATCCCTCATTTTCATGGAAATCACTAACCGAAGTGATCAGATCGAACCAACTGAAATTGGACAAGTTTGTGAAAGTATAAAAAGCATAAAAAACAATTCTATTACAATTGTGTTACAGAGAGCTCTAACAATGTTTTGTTCTCTACATGTATACGTGTGTATTTCTTTCTTATGCAATATGACGTCACACATAAATGTATGCACCAATCTAGGTCAATACTTTTCTCTTCCTGTCGTCCCTCCTTTCTTACTAAAGTGAAATTCTACTCGTCTGAAGTTGAGTGGACAATGACGACATCCAGATGTTCTATTTTCTTAGTCTTGCCCTTTGTTTCTTCTTGTTTCCTCTCGTTGTTTCTTCTTGTTTCCTCTCTTTGTTTCTTCTTTCCCCCTTTATCGGCTCATACTATCTAAAACGATGCTTCTCGTGAAAATAGTCAGTATTTATTCTCTCTGTGTTCTCTCTTCTTTGGGTTATGATGGTTGTTTAATGGTATGTAAGTGGACATTAGGAAAGAAATTTCGAATAGATCTGATTAAGGGTCAACAAAATTATTTTCTCTTTTATTTGGTTATTTAGATTACAGAGAGAGGCACTATAATAAATTGGTGCGTTGGAGATCCTATATCAATGTCTGCTTTAAACAGTTTTTCTAATCGGGCATCCTAGGAAACCCACCTCAGTTCAAAGCTAGAGATTATTTTTATTTGGTATTTTTGGAAACCTATTTTGGTCTCCTAAGATACCTATTTTCTATTGCGTCTTTTCGGAAACCGTAAGTTACATGAAAAGGTATTTTCGAATACCATGTGAACGACTCAGTCGACTGTTCTAACGGTTTCGGTATTCTATAATACCTTTTCCGATCCGAGAAAACCAAATGATCTCCAACAAGATGAAAAAAGTATTCTCGGATACCTTTAGAGTATCCAATTAAGTATTCTCGAAAACCGAGTACCCCTTTTCGGCGCTCGCAAACCAAGGGGGTATTTTAAGAAACGGTTTTTGTTCTCGGAAACCCTTTAGAAAACCAACAAGGGTTTACGAACCGGTTTCCGAGCTCAATTCGGTTTTCTATGAAACGGAATTTTTTTACAGTGTATCCTGAATAGCATTGATCTCAGTGTATCAACGCCGTCAATCACATCAATATCAGTACGATTGGTAGACAATCTGTCTTAGTGAAACTACTCATCCAGTGAGTACGACTTGCCAGCATGAGAACTCACATTACTCGCGCGAGTACTCGTCTAGCTCTCTGAGTAATGTATAAGCGCTGAGTACTCATATACGTACTCGTCTACGATTCCCTTCTGAATTTACTCATAAACAATACGATGAGTACTCGTGGTAGTACTTCAGTCTTTTTTGTAGAGAGACTAAACATATGAAAAGGAATGTGTTAGAACTGAAATGATGTCGTGCGCCAACTTTCTACTGCAAAATTGTTCGAAAGCTCTTTAATGTATTGCTGTCTATTAAGGATGGCGATAATGTACAGCAGACTTCTCTCTGGTCTGCACTGCCTCTTGAAGCGTTACTAGCTTCGAGTACAAAAAAATTTAAGTGTTTACCTCCAAAGTTTCCTAAATTGTCGCACTCACAAGGGAACATATTTGAGTGTATCCACGGAAATCGATTTTAAAAGTATTCTATCGTGCAGTAACTATGTTGAATATCTCGAATATCAACATATTATCTGCCCTTGCTTAGGTTCAGAAAATAGCACCATATAACATATCCACCATACGCTGAATTCATTAACTCGTTTTTCGAAAATTTGAGAAAAACATAGATTCTTCAACAATAGAAGCTGGATAAAAAGAAACTTTTATTCATTTTATGTGCCCATTTCGCTGGAAAAACTATGTTTTTTTCAAATTTTCCAAAAACGAATTAATGAATTCAGTGTATGGTGGATATATCAAATAGTGCTATTTTCTGAACCTAAGTGAAGGCACATAAGATGTTGATATTCGACAGTAGCGTATTTAGGATTTTTAGAGCAATCGGTAAGCTTTTCTAGCGTGGAAAAAATACTGGGCGAAATAGGCGAGGCTTTTATTGATAGGCCAGAAATTTTTTGGCTCAAAAAGTACTGACAATGTAAAAAAAGCACGAAAAATGACGTTCTTTTAACCAACTATGCACAAACTTGAAGCTCAAGCCTAAGTCAGATGTGTTTTGGATATTTTTAACAGAGATTCNCGAGAAGAGCCTCCTACTCAATGCAAAAATCACTGGAGAAAAATCTTTTTTTTAATATCTCGACTGAAAGGCCTAGGAGAACCATAAACACATCCAAAATATGAAATCATTTAGCTTTATCGATGGAAAATGCAATCTGAAACAAGTTTAAGAGGGTCATTTTTTACCTCAAAAATTGCTGTTTTGAGAGTATGTTCGGTCGTTTGACTTTATCTCACGAACGTCTCGACCGTTTGAGCTCAGAAACGTTCCATTTTATAGAGAACAGTTTAGGCTACAACTTTATCCGATTCAAGTTCTAGACATATAGGCTGATAAAATCACCCTCGATCAAAACGTGAGAAATGGCTTGTTCTAGGAGGTCGGAATTCTGGAGCTTCGCACCGTGCTATACAAAGTCCTTGAGTTCTTTTTTCATGAGACAAACATTTTAGCAAGGTATATCTTTTGATACTTAAATAGCCAAGGAAGAAAGGCCAGGTGGGTGACCAAATTGGCATAGAACACACTGTGAGCTATCATATTTACTGACCATCGGGTATATCTCCTATAAATTTTTCTAGAAGCCATGAAAATTGACTTCAGATTCGTTTTTAATTCGCAAAATTGGATCATAATGGTTATTTTGAAATGATCCCTTATTTCTTTCAAGAGAGATTGAAACCATGAATCTTATGAACACACGATACACGTCCGGACAAGAGTCTTTCCCACTCTGTGTTGTTATACTATCAAACTTTGTATGAAATTTATTGCTAAGTAAAGATATAACATAAAAGTTTTATTGCAATATAGTGTACAGAACTTCTTACAATAAAACTCTTATGTTATGTTTACCTGGCAATAAATTCCATGCAAACTATGATAGCATAACAACACAGAGTGAGAAAGACTTGTTCAAGGACGTATATAGATTTTAACTAAAGTATTTCAAATAACATGAGGTATCAATAACAAAATTTTATTACTATGTAGTTTATTTGCAATTGTGCCCGCCATAAGATGTTCTATACTTTCAATTCCTTATTATTTGAACCTTGTCTATAAAGAAGCTACTGATGACTTTCACCAGCTCTGTTAAAATTGCAAATACGCTTTTATTTTTCTACTTAAAATTGACTGAATACTTCATTTATCAGCATACAACATTTTACGTCGGATATAATTGCAAATTAACTACATAATAATGAAACATTGTTATTGATGCCTCATATTGTTTGAAATAATTGAATAAAAGTCGATGTAATAGTAAAAAGTCTGATGCAGAGTTCTTCTAATAAACTGAATATAAAAAACTAATCAATAATTCTCTTTCTTATTACGATATACAGCTCAAACAATGACCATTCATTAGCATTATCTGTATACTAAAATGGATAAAAAAATTACATTTTATTAATAAATGATAGAAGCCATATGAGCTAATAAATCTCGAAGTATCAAACTGACTGGTCATATCCACATGTTTGGATATGTTTCCCTGCTCTGTGTTCTTGCTTATCTTCTCTTTGATCCATCCCTTTCTACCTTTCCTTGTTTAGTGTTTTCATAATAAAACCGAATGCATTTTTATTCATATTTACAAGTAAAGTACAAGGATTGAGTCTTTTCTTCATTCTTTACGAAAAGCAGAAGCACAGAATGCATATGATTCATACGAAAAAAAATAACAAAATTACTATTTAATTCAAAATCAAATAAGAAATTCCGGAAAAGCAAAATTTCAATGGGCAAAAGCTTACTCACAAAAATTATGATGAGCAAACCTGAAAATGAAATGGGCAATTGCCCATTTGCCTGCCCCTTGGATACGCCACTGATATTCGAGATATTCACCATGGTCACTACACAGTAGAATACTTTTAATCTCGATCTCCGTGTGTACACTCAAATATGTTCCCTTGTCAAATACAAAATACCACCGTATGAGTACTCATAAAGGGTGTCCCAGAAGTTCATAAACGATTTATATAACAAATTTTTTTGTAGTAAAACTTGTGTTCGAAAATTTGCTTTATGCGGAAAAGATACAGTAAAAGACGCCCTACGAAATGACCTTTGGTTGACCTCGCTACCGCATCTGGTAAGAAAGTTACAAGCTTTGAAATGTGCTTGAGAAAAAAGAAAAAATAACCGGGAATCCAGTCATAGTATTTGTGCTTTAACTCGTATTCATTAGGTACCCTAGAACAAATTCTTTTTAAAATAGAAGCGCCGTCATATTCTCTACAAAATTATACCTAATCTTTAATTTCAGAACTCCAGTTAAAGAAACTGAACAAATTATATGCAAGGCAAAAACAATGAAAACTTTGTAAATTTGATACTTCTTTCGATTCTAACTTCGTCCTCCCCACTATTTCCCTAAAAAAAGCGTAGCAAAAGTGAGAACCCAGTTTGCGTTTAGTACTTCTAAATGTACTCTTTCTCGTGATATGTAGAAAAATTTATTAAGACACATGGACTATTCGAGAACCAAGTTTCAAAAGAGGCCAAAATTCGACAACCCATGTTTAAGACAGAAAATCCAGCAAGAAATGAAAAATATGGTCGATGTTTGAATCTTACAGCTAGGTTGAGAAGAGCAATTATTTTTGATCAAAGAAAAACAAACCCGATCGAAAAAACTTTCATTTTGATGAAGTTATGGAGCTTTTACTGGATTCATCACCACGTCCATCGAGTTCCTCGTTCATTTTTCTTTCTTGTCAAGCACATTTCAAAGCCTGTAACTTTCTTACTAGATGCGTTAGCGAGGTCAATCAAAGGCCATTTTGTAGGGCGTCTTTTACCGTATCTTTTCCTCATAGAGGCACATTCTCAAATACGGGTTTTATTACAAAACAATCTATTATATAAATCGTTTCAGAACTCCTGGGACCCTTTATGTAGTACCCAAATACTCAAATTCCAGCACGAGTACGACCGATGAGTACTCAAAAGGCCCGAGTACTCATGAGTTCTGGCGACATTGTCTAGCATGAGTACTCGTCTATGAGTATCTTCACTATGGTGAACCTGATACATACCTAGATCTGAAATATTCATACAAAAATATCTGCAATTATGAAGCAATTCCACGCAAAACCTTCCAAAAGTAATGCTCCGCTCGGTCGACCACAATTCCTTACACATGCATTATATAGACACACGATACTACTCAAATTCGTTTCCCTTCCTCATATGCATCTTACTCTCTACATATAGACGTTTACTACACTGTACCTTAAATGGTATAAAATCGGAGATAACGGTACACAACATCTTACTGAAGCTTTACGGCATAACACCGTGAGTTTCATGGCATTTGCATCACTCTCATATTCAAATTCTTTTATACATATAGGCACTCACCACATTGGACCTTGGTAGCAATCGACAAGGTGCTGATGATGCTTTACCACGTAACTATGTGAGTCTCGTCCTATTTACATTTCTCTCATATTCACTTACCATCTACATATAGATACATACCATGTTGAACCTTGACCGGGATGAAATCAGAGTTGCTGATGCACAACATTTCGGTGATGTTTTACGACATAATACCGTGAGTCTCACACTATTTACATCTCTCTCACATTTATCTTTTCCTATATATATAGACACTCACCACATTGAACCTTCGGTGTAATTCAATCCGAATTGACGGTGCACGACATCTTGCTGCTGCTTTACGACATAACACCGTAAGTCTCACACTATATTTGCATCTCTCTCATATCTATCTTTTCCTCTGCATATAGACACTCACCACATTGAACCTTCAGTGTAATGAAATCCGAGCTGCTGGTGCACAATATTTTGCTGATACTTTACGGAAGAATACCGTGAATCTCATCCTATTTTCATCGCTCTCATATTCATCTTCCCTCTACATATAGACACTCATCACATTGAACCTTCAGTGGAATCGATTGGGAGATGACGGTGTAGGACATCTTGCTGCTGCTCTACGGCAGAACACCGTAAGTGCCATTTTACTTGCATCGCTCTCATATTAATCTTCCCTCTACGTAAAGACACTCATCACATTGGACCTTGAAAGCAATCAATTCGGACCTGTTGGTGCCGAACATCTTGCGGATGCCTTACGGCATAACACTGTGAGTTGCATCCAAGGGGGA
Organism: Rotaria magnacalcarata; assembly: GCA_900239745.1. Lineage (NCBI taxonomy): Eukaryota > Metazoa > Rotifera > Eurotatoria > Philodinida > Philodinidae > Rotaria > Rotaria magnacalcarata. The sequence goes on along the minus strand of OENM01001302.1, from coordinate 18,900 downwards.
AAAATCGGAACCCTGGATTCCTTTGGATTCCAAAGATTCCCTGTGATTCTTTCGGATTCCAAGGATTCTCTAGGATTCCGTAAGATTCCCTAGGATTCGATGAGATTCTCTTGGATTCCTAAAAATTCCTCTACATTTTGAATAAAGTTCTAAAGCCGTCAAAGCGCTTCTTTTGTGCCATCCTTAGGTTTGGTCGTACGAACTGAGCCAAACTGGAGTCCATTACTCCATACTATACCCATTTTAAATATATAGCATAGTTAGGGTCAAGAAAAGTTACCTCCACATGTAAACTCCAAATTTAGAGCTCCCTTTTCCGTCCATGTTGTACCATCAACCCCAGTCCATGTTTTACAATGTAGTCCGAGTCCATAGTTTACCAATTCATCACTCCATGTATGTATTGGCGATATCCGTGGGTTCTTGAGAATAGTGGCGTAGCCACCGGTGGGGGGAGGCGAGGCACGGGGGCGCAGTGCCCCGTCTGTAAATGGTTTTGNTTTTTTACGTTGGCTTGCGCCCCGCGCGTGCCCCCTTTGTAAAAATTTCCTATTCACGACACTACTAGAGTACTATATATTAGAGATACTGATGGGTCCTCATGTGCTATACCGTGGTGGTAGCCTAGTGTTTTCCTCAAGATGAGAAGGAAATATAGGATTGATACGGTCGCTTTAGCGTTATAAATTGTGCTCTACATAAGTCCTCATAGAACCTCCTTCCTTCAGTTATCCATGAAATAAGAGAGTTACCATTTCTGTTATTTCCGATGAAGATAAGGACGCAACATAGGGTTGTTCAGGTCAATTGGAGGTTATCAAGGGTGCTCTACTAAAGCCTTCATAGACTCCCCCACAGTTGTCAAGTAAATAAGAGTGTTAGGATGTTGTACAATCCCTATATATGATATGTGGTTCCAAGGGTACCTTCATAGTATAGGATATGAGTACACAATGGTATCTTCACAGTATAGTACATTGGGCCCAAGGGTACCTGTATAGTATGGCAGATTATGACCCTACGATACCACCATAGAATAGCAGATGAGGACCAGGGGTACCCGAAGAATACAATAATGACCGAACTCGGGAATGACCGAGCCCCGGAATGACTGAGCCCGGGATTCCCGGTCCGTTCCCAGGCTCGATGCATGCCTGAGTATTGATTAGTGAAGTACTCGTCTGAAATAACACTAATTAGGAAAATGCTCACCCTAGTTAACTCTACTTATAGAAGTACTAACTCTAATTAGCATTAATTGGATGAGTACTCATCTTAATTAACAATAATTAGTTGAGTACTGAACTAAAATATTGCTAATTAGTGAAATATTCTTCTTAATTAACACTAACTAGAGGAATTCTCATCTTAATTAACCCTAATCATATGAGTTGTCATCTTAATTAACAGTAATATAATGAGTATTCGACTAAATTAGTGCTAATTAGTGAAGGGCCCATCTTAATTAGCGCTAATTAGTCGAGTCCTCATCTTAATTAACACTAACTAGATGAGTATTCATCTTAGTTAATTTCAATTAGAGGAGTATTGATCTTAGTTAACACTAGTTAGCGGAGTCCTTACCTTAAGGAACACTAATTAGACGAGGATTCACTTGAAATAGCGCTAATTCGCCTACTGCTGACGTTAGTTAACAGAAATAGGCAACTACTTGCTCTAATTAGTCGTAGGGGTATCAGAGTTCCGCGTTCCTAGGGTTCCGTTCCCGAGAACCCGGAACCCACTTTACAATTCATTTTTCTGCATTTTAAAGATAATATATAATATTCCTATGGTCTTTTACGACCTTTTCGCACAAAGCTAGTAGGGGTTCCGAGTTCCCAAAAACGGGAACCCAGGGAAGTTCCAGATTCTCAGGAACGGCGAACCCAAACGGGTTCCACGCTCTGAGAACCCGGGAACCCATGCCAAGTGCGTGTAAAACGGCAGTCAAACACTAAAGTAATACTCCATTCAGTCTAAGAGATGGAGAAAAAAAGATTGCAAAATGGGTTCCGCGTTCCCGAGCTTCTAAGTTTCTCACGTACCTGGAACCCGGGAATCCGGGAACGCGGAACCCATTTTGCAATCTTTTTTTCTCCATTTCTAAGGCAGAATGGAATATTGCTTTAGTGTTTGACTGCCGTTTTTTACGAACGGGGCATGGGTTCCCGGGTTCTCAAAACTTCGAACCCATTTGGGTTCGCTGTTCCTGATAACTCGGAACTTACCTGTGTTCCGAGTTCCCAGGAACGGAACGCGAACATAACAGCCGTTATTAGCAGTAACTAGACTTCTACTCAATTTAATTAGGCATTATTAAGCGCCTACTCTCTCTATTAGACAGCATGTGTAAGTTGAGGGTAAAACATGGGCTGTGGATCTGTAGAATCCTAATTTGGGGTTTACGCTGCGTGGAGCTGAGTTTTCTTGATCCATAATTAGTTATCAATAAGTATTGTCAATTGTCGCTAATGTTTTAAAGAAACTCCAGATTGTTTCCAAAACGGAACAATAGTACTGAGATATCGAAAATGTCATTCCAAAAACAGAATCGCGCATTTAAATTAGCCATAATTAGGTGAGTACTTGACTAATCAATAGTAACTACGATAAATGTTCTACGACTGTTTTATTAATTGTTGCTGTATTTGAACAGATTATCCTACAATAGTACTATTTCTAACGACTTTTGGACTGAAGATTAGAAAGTTTTATATGATTCCATCGGATTCTATTGGATTCCATTGGATTTCCTTCAATTCTGTTGGATTCTGTCGGATTCCATTAAA
>OENM01001302.1:0-15654 GCA_900239745.1 Rotaria magnacalcarata | reverse complement strand
AATCCGAGCTGCTGGTGCACAATATTTTGCTGATGCTTTACGGAAGAATAACGTGAATCTCATCCTATTTGCATCTGTCTCATATTCATCTTTCCTCTACATATAGACACTGACAACATTGAACCTTGACACCAATGAAATTTCAGCTGCTGGTGCACAAGATTTTGGTGATGCTTTACGACATAACACCGTGAGTCTCCTTCTATGTACATCTGTCTCACATTGATGTTTTCCTCTTCATATAGACACTCACCACATTGAAGGTTACTTGGAATCGAATCAGAGATGACGATGTACGACATCTTGCTGCTGCTTTATGGCAAAACACCGTGAGTCTCATCCTATTTGCGTCTCTCTCATATTTATCTTCCCTCTACATATAGACACTCACCACATTAGACCTTCAGAGCAACAAAGTCGGAGCTGCTGGTGCCGAACGTCTTGCTGATGCCTTAAGGCATAACACTGTGAGACTCATCCTATTTGTATCTCTCTCACATACATCTTCTTCTCTGCATATAGACACTCACTACATTGAATCTTGGGTATAATAAAATCCAAAATGACGGTGCACGACATCTTGCTGATGCTTTACAGCATAACACGGTGAGCCTCATCCAAGGGGGAAAAGGCAAGACTCAATTTATACTTCCTCTGCACTCACTCGTACTTCGTTGTACTTCTCTCGTATTTCTACTTGTACTTAACAAGTACTTCATTTAGCTTCATTCCATTTCGTTCGTAATTCACTTTTATTTCATGCGGTTTTTTGCTATACTTCAAGTAAAATTTTGAAGGACAAATGAAGTACAATTGAAGTACAAATGGAGTACAGCGAAGTACAATTGAAGTACAAATGAAGTACGTGAAGTACGAAGTCTTGCTTTTCCCCCCTTGGCCTCATCCCATTTGCATCTCTCTAATATTTATCTTTCCCTATACATATAGAAACTTACCACATTGACCGTTGGCTATAATGAAATCGGAGATTGCGGAGCACTACAAGTTGCTGATACTTTGCAGCATAATAACGTCAGTCTCATCCTATTTGCATCTCTCTCATATTCATCTTCCTTCTACATATAGACACTCACCAAATTAGACCTTCACAGCAATAAAATCGGAGATGCTGGTGCGCAACATCTTGCTGATGCTTTACGCCATAACACCGTGAGTCTCATTCTATTTGCATCTTTCTCATATTCATCTTCCCTCTACATATAGACACTCACCACGTTAGACCTTCACAGCAATAAAATCGGAGATGCTGGTGCACAACATTTTGCTGATGCTTTACGCCATAATACCGTGAGTCTCATTCTATTTACATCTCTCTCACATCTATGTTCTCCTATATATATATAGACACTCACCACATTGAACCTTCAGAACAATAAAATCGGAAATGATGGTGCGCAACATTTCGCTGATGCTTTACGGCATAACACCGTGAGTCTCATTCTATTTGAATTTCTCTTACGTTCATCTGCTCTTTTATACATAGACAATGCAGAAATTGGATCTAAGGTGGTATCGCGTTTCTTCGACTGTTATGGAAGCAGTGGAACAGCAGGATTGCAGAATATGGTGTTAATATTTGAAATAGTTTTCTTGTTTAGTAATAAATAGGTGTACACGTTTTTTTTAGCCAGTTCATATAAAAGCACGTGAGTCACTGGAAGATATGTGTACAGAGTGCCAGTCTACATGACACTTTACATACATCTGGAGACGCAATAGGTCCTTTGTACTAATAATTCTCTTCTGTTACAACCATGTTTCAATCTCTGAGTGTGGAATATTGAGTGTACCGAATATAGGGGGAAAAAGATTTTTAGTTATCGCGTATCAATTTTTAACTTCAACGAATAGAATTAGGATGTTGTTGATTAGTGCTGAGTTGGTGGTCTGATATATGCATCGATTATTACTAAACTGTTGTAATCCGATGGGATCGTACAACCAGAATTTAACGGAACCTATCGACAGATGTTGATCGATTTGTACTCAAAATTAGTTATTTCAAAAAATTATTGCCTGGGGCCAACTCTAGAGGTCAGTGAAAGTTCGCCGATAAGTTCCGTCAAATGCCGTCAGTAGGATGCTATTGGACTCCAACAGTAGGGCGCCGAATGTCGGTTCACAACTCGGAATTCCATTAGATTATGTTGGTTGTCAGAGCTTATGAAAAATCTGATCGGATTCTGTTAGAAGTCCGAACGAATCCGTCGTCGGATTCATCGAGCTGGGCAATAAGAAATGCTGATTCTTATCACAGTACAGGGTGCGTAAAAATGTGTTTCCAGTGTGGTACCACTAAAGTTTCACATACAAGATATAATGTATTTTATATCAGATGAAAGCCTGTGAAAAATAGGATCTAGGCATACAACCAATCTTTCAATTGGAAAACAGACCAATCTATCTTTTGACGAAAAGACAAACCAATCTGCCGGATCTCAACTATTGCTTTTCAGCAATCGACTTTCTGTCAAAGATCAGTTAGTAAATTTCAGTAAAGTGCTTTGAGAAAATTTTCAAATAAATGCAGAGTTTGTGATTTTGCCGACGCGTTTCGTGTTATTTATCTTAAAATTTAAGCACTCAACAGGACACTCTGAATAAAAAAGAAAGAAATCAAATCAATTAAATCAACTAAAAATACAAATGAAGACAAACAAAGACAGATGAATAGAAGAATATTAAAATCTAATAAGATAAAGGGGACTAGGGATGTGCAGCTCCAGTTTACTGAGCACCGATGTCACCGACCCAGTGCAACACTGGTGCACTGATGACACCGACATCAGTGTTACTAATATTCGGTTTTACTGACACCGGCTTCACTGATGTCACTGAAGAACTGCTTCAGTACGACAGTAAAGCACCGAATGACACTGTACGGTGAAAATCAGTGCACCGATCTCACCGACTTCGGTGTACACTGAGGCACTGAGAAACCGCCATCTTCATGATTAGAATTATCGTGTAGATTATTGAGACATTTTCAGAGGCAAAATATAAGATTGGAAAATGATTTTCCATTAAACGAGGTCACAATATTTCAATATACGTTTGAAATATCGAGCTTCTATAACTAAATGGTGCAGAGTGTTCGTGTATTGAAATATCGGTTCGATTAGATGAATCAGAAAGCTTTTTGACACCATACGATGTAACTCGGCTTTGGTGAGTCGAGCATAATTTTTATGAAATTTTAATCTCCGCTGAAAAATACAACAGACTCCGAGATTTAAAAGAAAATATATCAATTTTCATATGAATGTAATATACGCTAGATAAAAGAACGAAGATTATTTTCGTTGTGCAGAATAAATGTTTGGACAAAATGAAAATATTTATATTGCTACATCTATGATTAAATTTGAATTTTTCTTGAATGTTGCTTGTAGAAGACGTTCTGGTTAAGATTCAAAAACACTTAATGGCATATTTGAGAGTTTGTGAATTAAATAATGGTTTTCGCGACTAAAATATGAAGTTTCTTCCATAATTCAAAATCATAGATCTCTGACGTTAATCATGTCTATGGTAAAGACGGGATTCCTTACTTCACTATAGTCAGTTGAAGAGTTGCCTTAAATTGAAAATAATGTAACTTCTAAAATATGCAGTTATTCAGTGTTACGGTGTACACCGAAGTCGGTGAGATCGGTGCGCTGATTTTCAGCGTACACTGTCATTCGGTGCTTCACTGTCGTACTGAAGCAGTTCTTCAGTGACGTCAGTCAAGCCGGTGTCAGTAAAACCGAACATCAGTAACACCGATGTCGGTGTCGTCAGTGCGCCACTGGGGGTCACTGATCAGTGCCACTGATATCGGTTTTTCAGTATTTTCACTGGAACTGCACATCCCTAAAGGGGACTAAGCAAAGAAATATTAAGAAGGCAACAACTGTTGCTTTTCAGCAAACGACTTTCTGTCAAAGATTAGCTAGTAAATTTCAGTAAAGTGCTTTGAGAACATTTTCAAATAGAAGCAGAGTTTGTGAGTTTGCCATTTTCGATGAATAACTAACAGGAATCCAGTTGTATTATAATCAGCTTCATGGATGATAATTGTACACTGTGGATGATAATTATTAATTTCATAACCGATATTTTCTGGTTCACGATTACAATCGGTTCTATTGATGAAAAAATTATGCGTGCTCAATCTGAAGATTTGTGTTTTTCAAGTCAATCTTCCATAATTGATTCAATTGATAAGGTGTGGGTGTGTAGAGCTACCATGGTATCGATATTTCATTTCAGCAACGAAACTCTTCAGATGGCACCTGTAATGAAAGAATCCCGTAAGAAAATCCGAAGAAAATTCAAAGGGAAATTTTCAAAAGAAAGTTTTATCTTTACTGTTATATCCTCAATAGAACATTGAGGAGATAATGAAAGAGTTGATATACGGTAGTGTGTAAAGCTACCATGGTATCGATATTTTGTTTTGGCAAGTACAGAGAAGGAGGCTCATTGAATAAAATTTTGAGTATCTAAAAGAAGAAAGAAATATTAGTTTGTTGTTTTTAAGGAAAACGGTAAGTATATTTGATATGAGAACGAATGAATTTAGTGAAATAGGTTTAATATTAAATGGTCTGTTCATGAAATCCTTGAATATGAAAGGAAAGATGATGACCGCCTCTAAGAAGGCATGAATTGACAGTGCTTCTATGAACGTCACGTAGATGGTATGATATTTTTGGCTTGGGTTTTGATGTATGAAATACTAAAGGTATCAGTCGTTGATGATTATTTTTTTGTGGACTAGTACATTAAGAAGTCATGATGGTTGAACTAAATGTTTGAGTTATTCGAATGGTTCTATCTTGCTGATTCAATATATAGAGTCGACCATTGATATCATCGAGTCACAAATTTGTCGTCACATAAAAACATCATCAATAGACGTAGTGAGCAAAATCAAAAAGAAGAAGAAAAAGGCTAGAAAAGAGTCATGTTATAACACCGACGTCAATCATCGAATGAATTGGATGATTAGTTTCATGTTGATATTTGCGAGTTTTAGTAGAATAAATATGACTCCATCTTGTAGTGGCGGAGCCAGAGGGAGAGCTTGGGGGAGCTGAGCTCCCTCTAGAAATGTTTGAGCTCCCCCTAGAAAATGTCGAGCTCTCCCGGAGAATTTTAGCGTATTTATGTACCTTTCAGCAATTGACTATACATTTGTCGAAGTAAAAACACGATTTTCTTGTCATAGCTTTCAATTAGCAAACAGCGGCGCCTCTTTATCTCCAGCTAGCCAAAAAAATTTCGACATTGAAATGTTGGAACCGGTAATTGATCATCTATCGTTGGAGAAAAATGCGATACACAAGAAAATTTCTCTTATAAAACCCGTGATTAAAGATACTAAATTGATAACTATGATAGATATACTGAATGAATTAAAGCCAATAAAAAAGGCATTTCCTTCAATTGTTGCTTTGATCAAAGGCCCTAGCACATTTTCTGTCTCGTTCGTTGCATGTGAAAGATCGTTTTCAAAATGAAATTGTTTAAAAAATATGCTCAAAACTCAATGGATGATGAGACACTTAGTGATCTTAGCGCATTGGTTAAAGAAAGATAATTCAACATAAATTATGAAAAAGTTGTCTGAATATTCGTAATAAAACAAAAATCAGTGGCGGCTCCGAGATTTTCCAGTACATTAGATCTCAGTGCCAGAGCATGGGACCCTGATGAAACATAATGGAGGATGATATTGAACCCAAATGATGCGGTTCTATCAAAAACTTAGACCATTCCAGTTTGTGAAAAAACTTTTGTTTTCTGAGCCCACCCAGAATTTTTCTTTTGTTGCTAGTAGCAGTTCGTTTTTTAGAATTTTATAGTAAGCTACACCGAATTTCATCGGCAGATTTCTTATTTCACCTAAAAATATGTATCGGTTCAGAAGTTATACCGTTTTGAATTTTTGCTAAAATTTTAGCTACGCGTATAAAAATTCAATACCATATAACATCTGAACCGATACACATTTTTAGGCGAAATTTCATATTTGCCTATGAAATTCAATGTAAATTACTATAAAATTCTAAAACTGACTACTACTAGCAGCAAAAGAAAAATTCTGGGTAGGCTCAGAAAAGAAAAGTTTTTTCACAAACTGCAACCGCAAATGTTTTTAATAAAAACTCATGATCTGAGTCCCATGCTCTGAAGCTGATATCCAATGTACTGAAAAATCCTGACTCTATCACCGATAAAAATAGTAGGATTGTGTTAATGTGTAAGTCATGAAAAATAGATTCTAAAGGGGTGGGTGTGGGGGTGGGTGTGTGGACGTGGATGGAGATGGAGAGAATACCAGCACACCCACGCCTAAACCATATTCGTGATATATGCAGTGGAAGCTTCATAGAACTCAATGTGTTTTCGTAGATAATAGGAAGTATAACGTACCAGTCGACCTTTTTCGGTTTCTTCCGCTGTATTAGAGACGATAGCAACCGGCATCAAACAGCAAATACTTGCAAAAACCTCTTTTACTGTATAATCCGATGATTATAATAAAATCATGATAATAAGACTGAAGAAGATATGTGAGTTCCACATTTGGGCTCCTAAAGAGACTCGGATAATAAGCTTCCATAGTTCAGTTCAAAGGAAAAATGTGGTTCGTTTTTAATTTCAACTTCGAAAACAATTACAAACTCATGTCTCAACAACAGCGAAATTCTAATATTTCTACAAACCACCTATTGATTCAGATATCTTGATCCTAAACACTTCCGTTGCAGTGAAGTTTTAAGAGAAAAGAAATTTAAATTTTCTTCTGCAATCGAATTTCACCATCGTGATGATTAATCCATGTGTAAACATACCTGTAGGCGAAAGTAAACTTATTGGCTCTCGAACGAAGAAAATAAATTTATTTGCGCCATTGCTGTTAAACAGTCGTGATTCGCAATCGTCATTCTAGCTAATCAATTCCTCCCCGCTATGCTTCATGAATAAAAAAATCTTTTTCTGGTCTACATCATTCTGTCTGAATGGGCTTTTATATGAGACAAAGTGCTACTATAAAATCGAACGCATACAAATTTTCTTACCACTCCACCTATTCATATTTTTTCTTTACATGACAGTAACAAAATGAATAACATAAAAGCAGAGGTTTATTTTTGTCCTGTTAACTTTCCTTGTAGGCAAAGGGAGAAAAAGCTGATTGACTGTTTGCCTAGTTGGTCACGTATTGCCAATGATTGCAATAGTTCTTTATATGCAGAAATGGGCGAGTCAGGTTTCGCGTGACATGTTTCAACATATTTCTTTCTTGAGGGTGTGAGTGTGGTTGTGAGTAGATATGAGAAATCATAAATCAGTAGACCCACACCCTCAAGCATTTATGGTAGAAGAAGAGCGAAAGAAAAAGCAGCCTTTTGTGTTACATAAAATACTCGCATTGTACCTTCAATAACCATGTGGTCGAAGAAGAAAAGAGAGTGAACGTGTTATGAAGAAAACGAATGTTTTCACATGCTTATTGTAGACTCATGTAAGTGTTATATTTTTTCTTTAAAGTCTGCTATATTATTGAGCTCTTCGTGGTTTAATTTAAAAAATGTATCTAACGCCAAAACCGAAGACATAAAAGTCATAAGTTTTGAGGATTGAGACTTCCGTCTCTTTCAAATAATAATACTACTAAAACTGCTTTTTTGTTCTATAATAACATAGAAGCTTACTGCTTTAAATCGGTCATGTATCGAAATACGACTGAATTTTACGTTAGTGTATTTAAATCACGATTATTATAATAACATAATGAACTTAATCTCCATAGATTTTTCTATTTTTCTAGAAAACGAAATAAACTATTTGAAGTATAAATTTTATAGACAATGCCATAAGCTATATGATGTGCTTATATATCCAGGAAATATTCTTTAGCTTAAACCTTAAATTCACTTGATTTTCTGCCACAACAGATCTTGACCTATACTGTTTTCATTATGAGAGAGATTGAAAAATCGAGTTTTTTGCATCAGACGGATCGAGCTGAAATTTTTGGACATGAATTATGACTAATACTTACACATCTTCTGAAAGTTTCATCTTTATACATATAATGGTTGCAGAGATATGTACTTTTGTAATTAGGTAAAAGTGAATGCCGTTTATTTCCATCGAACATAGCGCTCCTCGACTAAAGCAACTTTTTCAGAAAAGGAGATAATATCTAGTATAATTAGTAATTATTTATAACTTTTTTGAGCATATTTATTGACTTTATTTGTTTTTTAAGTTAATTTTGGAATCTATGCTTCTCTTTCGTCTCTTGGTTACGAACAAAAAAATCACGTTAGATGGCAACTCTAAAGCATCTATCGCTGAACTATAGAGATCAAACATGCTGTGGTATGTTTCCTTTTCTTTTGATCTTCTATATTTTGTTGCTGTTCTAATTTATTTCTCCTGTACGTGGATATGAATAAATTTAGTCAATAATCTGATAGTTTAATGAAGTAAAATAAAATATATTGGAGGATACTAAGTTCTAGTGTTTTTCCTCGGCATCATGGCAGGCTGCTACAGGAACAGAGAGATCAAGATGCTATTTGAAGCTATTACATCTCTCTGAGAATGATTTCTTTTAACTAAGTCGGCATCTTAAACATTAATTAGTTTAATTGACAGAACACATGAAAGAGTATGGTTATAGGAGTGCCATTGATCTGAAGAAGTATCGAGCAGCTAATATTATCAGATTAATTAGAATAAAAAGATCAATTTTTTATCATTTTAAGGAACGTCTTGTCAAAGTTATCTGATCTGTCATTGTTTTCTTAAAATATTTTTATTTGTTAAAATCCATTTTACTTTTCAGTAAAGTTTGTCTAACTTCGTATGTGAAGATTATTATGCTCTGTTTATTCATTTAAAACCGTTTATCAGGTTTCTGTTTACAACAAGATAGACGTTGCCATATGCGAGGGAACCTACTATGTTAGTTGTGAGATTATTTTACTGCAAAATTATATTATGTTTCACTTGTTTTCTATCTTTTTCATTGATAGAATATGCATTTATTTGTCTCTTCTGCAGTAGAATCGATTGCTTACGTTATGAAAGGCGGAGAATACATCAAACAAAATAGAAGATAAAAGAGATGAAGCGATGGTATTGCCCATTGAGAAACAGTTTCTCTGCAACAGAAAGAAGATCAAAAGAAAAGGAAACATAACACAGCATGTTTGATCTCTATAGTTCAGCGATAGATGCTTTAGAGTTGCCATCTAACGTGATTTTTTTGTTCGTAACCAAGAGACGAAAGAGACGAAAGAGAAGCATAGATTCTAAAATTAACTTAAAAAACAAATAAAGTCAATAAATATGCTCAAAAAAGTTATGAATAATTACTAATTATACTAGATATTACCTCCTTTTCTGAAAAAGTTGCTTTAGTTGAGGAGCACTATGTTCGATGGAAATAAACGGCATTCACTTTTACCTAATTACAAAAGTACATATCTCTGCAACCATTATATGTATAAAGATGAAACTTTCAGAAGATGTGTAAGTATTAGTCATAATTCATGTCCCAAAATTTCAGCTCGATCCGTCTGATGCAAAAAAGTCGATTTTTCAATCTCTCTCATAATGTTATTAACTACGGCTCTAGAGAATTAATTTATGTTTAAAAAAAACTTGTCAATCCAGTTCTTGACATGTTAAAGAGTAGGGTTTATATAGGAACCCAATACGAAAAAAGATATTTAGATCAGAAGTGAGAAAGCTTGTAATTAACGAAAGCGAAAGAGAAAGAATACATTCGTCTAGCAAAAACAGAACATTTTCTGAACGGAATATTTTTGCTCTCTCAAAGCAAATTGAATGAGAATAGGAAATCTACATTACATTAGAAACATTCATAAAAGAGTTGTATCTGTAAGGAATTGCCATGCGTAAGAGAAGCAGAAAGATTCAAGTTAAAACATAGATTTACTGTTTTATAGTGAAGTCTACAAAATTGCAATGAACACGAATGTGTCAGCTGGCGAAAAAAACTGTTTTTCCACTCGCAAATTGACAAGGTTCTTTTCAGACTAGAATTGCAATGGAATAATTCAGTTTCATTTTTTATACCGGTAAGTTTTCATTGTTCTATTGTAGAACGCAATTAAAGACATCAAACAACAATGGGCAATGCAACCAGCTGTACCAATAGACGCTTATCGTCACAAACACATATTGCTTTGCCGACACCTTTAACCGATCTAACCAATGATCAAGTAAACATAGAAGATTTTTCTCTCGTTCAGCTCGATAATCCATCAGAACTTTTGAATGAACGCATAATGGCACGTACAGTCCGATTACGAAACATTATACATTGCATAAAAATTTTTCATAATAGCGATGCATGCGTTACATACATTCGATCTGTAAAACGTGAGAAAATATTTTTTATTGTCTTTGGTACATTAGGTAAACAAGTTTTACCTGAAATACATGATCTCAGTCAAGTTGCATTTGTCTACATATTTTGCGAAAATCGACTTGCTCACAAAAAATGGTCTCGTCAATATTCTAAAATCCATGGAATTTTCATCGAAGAAGTATCTCTTTTAGCAAAAATTAACGATGATGTAATGGCCTATATGAAAAATGTCACTCCCATGTCCATATTTGACGTACGAAAACAAAAATCTGTAAAACAATTAAATAAAGAAAATGTAAATTTTGTATGGACACAAATTCTACTTGAAAATCTTATTCGAATGCCTCGTACTGATATTGACAAGAGCGATATGCTGGGTGAATGTCGAAATTATTACAAATATAATCCAAAGGAAATTGAGAAAATCAACGAATTCGAGCAAGATTATGACTCTGAGTTTGCAATATGGTGGTACACCCGTGACTGATTTGCCTTTCGTCTATTGAATAAGGCATTGCATATTGAAGATATTGATATGCTCTACAAATTACGATTTTTTATAACAGACGTATACAACAAACTTAGTGAATTACATAACGAATTCATTCAAGAAATTCGAGAGCATTCTTCGAATTTAATTGTATATCGTGGTCAAAGTATAGCGACTGATGAATTTCGAACAATTCAAGCAAATGTTGGCAATATTATGTCGATAAATACGTTTCTATCGACAACAACAGATAAAGATGTTGCTATTATGTATGCTGGAAATGGATCGGAGCGTCCTGCAATGGAATCAGTCATCTTCGAAGTAAACGTTGATATGGCAATAGAACAAAGCAAACCTTTTGCCAATATACAACATATGAGTTACTTTCATGACGAAAATGGAGTACTATTTTCCCTTGGAGCTAGTTTTCGAATAATGAGTGTCGATAAGTTGATGGAAAATCAAAATGTAAATTACGTGAAATTAGAACTATGCACTCAGCAGACTCAGCAAACACAAAAATTGAGAGAAGAAATAATTGAAACGCTAGGAGAAGACTACTCCTTGAGCACTTTTGCTGACGTTCTCAATGAAATGGGTTATTACAACAAGGCTGAAGTCTACTATAAGATGGAACTCGAATGAGTCATTCTTACCAATGATAATGAAGCTCGTTCAGATCTGGAAATAATATTGGGAGAGCTTGCAAGAAATATAGGTGATTTACTGGCATCATTCGATTATTTCAATGGAGTCTTAGCTCGGACATCGCCAACCGATTATATTCTACTTGAGAAAATACACCAACATTTAGGTCATACTTGGCATAATAAAGGAGATTGCGAACAGGCTCTAGCAGAGTATCAAAAGGCTCTTGATATCGCAGAGCAACATCTATCAACAGACACTGTTACGCATGCTGACACACAAATTTATATAGGCCGTGTTCATCGAACGCTTACACACTATCAAGAAGCAATAGATTTCTATATGAAAGCAATTGATATACTAAAGCTATCGGTGTCTGAGGACTCTTCTGAATATATTTTTGTTTACTATGAACTTGGTGTGTTATACCTTCATGTTCATGATAAGGGCGAAGCACTACGTCATTTTATTCACGCATTAGACATTCAACTGTCACATTATCCTCCAAACCATCCAACTACACTTCAACTTCACAGAAATATCAGCACTATTTATCCCGATATTGGCAAATATCCAGCTGCCATCCGCAATCTATCACGCGCACTTGAAATTGAATTCACAAAAGTACCTCGTGATTATCAGACGATCATAGCTATCTACATCGATACGGCCAAAATGAATATCAAACATGATCCAGAACAGGCATTGATCCACTGTAGTCAAGCACTCGAAATCATCAATAACATATTGCCTAACGATCATAATTTAAGGGGTCGTGTTTACAGAACGCGTGGTTTGATCTACACCGAAAAATATAGCCACTATTTGGATATGAAAAGACTGAAAGTACATATCGCTCGACTAAAGTTTAATAATTCTGAAAAGAATACTGATGTAGCTGTTGATCAGGCTCGGAGAGGACAGCAACTCTTCCGCTTGGCCATGAAGAACTATAAAAAAGCAATAAAACAATTTCACATTGATGGTTCAGATTTAGATGTAGAATTAACTCTATCGAGTATGGCTAGTATGTATGGTGAACTAAGAAGTCATTATATGAGAAAGAAAAACTATAAACGAGCACTTACAGCGTTTCGACGTGAACATCAAATTGAGATACAAGCAAATTCAGATAACATCGAACTGTTAAAAGTATTGAATGAACGTGAAATTGAAATGAAAGAATATGTTCGCTTACATACATTTGATATTTTAAAATCTTTTCGTTCACAATCATTTCGACAACGTTTAGAGGAAGATCGGAACAAACTGCCTCATCATTGTCGAGCAAATATTCCGGGCTTTTTTGAAACACTTAGTCATGTCGACGAGTTATTTAAAGAACGTAACGTAACTAATCCGAACGAAAACTATGAAAATCGTTTAGAAAATGTTATCAATCATCTTTGGGAAATTCCTGCAGATCCTTTATTGGCATTATCCGAGACAACTTGTGCCAATGCATCATCTTTAACAACGACTTCGGACGTTGCACATTCAGTAATAAGTAACGAGGAGTAACAGTACTCAAATACTGAGTCGCTTGTAAATAATCATTTGTTTAAAAAAATAAAGATTTTGGGTGTGGGTGTGGTTGTGGGTGTTGTGCCGATATAAGCACTCGGTCTATCCTAATCAATGTACATAACGACTCTCTTCCTCTTTGCCATGTGTATTCTATCTTCCTCTTTGTCGTGTTCCTTCTCGTTCTCTCCGGTTGAGTGACGCGCCCCGGAGAAAGAAAGTGTATCTATAAAAGGAGACGGATGATTGAAATAAAACAGTTTGATATCACGATAAAACATCTCTTATCGTTACATGGCGACCCTGTCAAACTAAACCTCAATCTTCTAATCGAAAATTAAATAAATAAGCTAAGTGAAATAATGGCATCTGAAAAAGTAACAATTGAACAAGCGGTTCAAAAATTATCGGAAGCAAATAGCAACAGCAATGCGCGTCTGAATGCGCTCGAAACAAAACTAGATGAAATTCACCTCAATGTAATGGAACAAAACAAAAATATGAATATGAACGTACCAAACGAAATAATGAATGTACAAGAAAAAATGATAAATCAGATCGAAATCATTCAAAAAAGAACAAAAGAATTGCAAGACACAACAACGTCTAAATTAGAAGAAAAACAACAACAATGGGAGCAATTAACAGACAATATTCGCGATATGAGAACAGAAATGAAAAAAATATGTGAGGCGCTGGAAAGAAAAGCATCACGAAAAAATGATCACAATCAACTAATGGAAGAGAATGTATCCACGCCTCACACACAACTTAATTCATCAACAATCAATGAATCATTTGATAATGGTCAATCCGATCACCACAATATAACAGAAGGAAGACACCATGCTGATAGTATGACACAACAAACATCACCAATGGGATACACCCCACAAACAACACATACAATTGTTATTCCACCATCAGCAGCGATACCAACATTTAACGGAAACATATCAGAAAATCCTCGTCAATTCCTTATTCGAGTTAAGGAATATGCAGAAACAATAAATCATTGGAATGATCAAGCATTACTCAATGGTATCTCTCAATTTCTTCGAGAGACTGCCCTGGAATGGTACTGCCAATTACGTACCTCAAATCGTCGACCACAAACCTGGACAGAATTTATAGGAATTTTTCTTAAGCAATTTAATTCGCCGATGCGACGGCCACGACAAGAGCAACACTGGAAAAATTGTAAGCAAGAAGAAAACGAAACAATCAACGAATTTATCGTTCGGGTTCGTACCCTCTGGCAAGAACAAAAACCAAATGAAAATGAAGATGACCTCATACGACACCTAATGTGCAAGATGAGAAATAATCTATTAACGATGATTGGAGTATCTCGATGTGGATCATTAGATGAAATTATTGTAGAAGCACAAAAAATTGAAGAAATTCTCTATCAAAGAAACAAACAATTATATAGAAATTCTAATCAAGATAGAACAGAAAATAATACATCAACAACATCAATATACAACAACGATAATCAATATGAAATACAAGCAATGTCGGCATATCAAAAGAACCGACAAATGAATACGTATGCGAAAGGAAATTATAACAAATAAATATTATGGCAACGATCATCGACCATCACAATGGTCAAATTACTCGTCATATCCAACGACAAATCGACGAGATGCATACTCGACATATGAAACAAAATGCCAAGCCTGTGGAAAAAAAGGCCACAATAGAAACGACTGCCCACAACAATACAATACTTATTCACAACAACAATCATGGTACTACCCAAAAAACGAAGATGGAGCGCACGATGGACGGGACCATGGCGCTCCAAACTAAATTATCCCGTCCAACTATCTGCCGAAATTCATACCGTTAACATCAACAACACTAATCCACTAACGTTATTCGGTATGATAGCAGGAAGACGAACACAATTACTCATCGATTCGGGAGCATCACTTACATTAATTAATCTTCATTTTTTTCTTCAACTGCCGAAATACTATCAAAAAAAGCACGTCTACCTCCTTCGAATTTATGTCTTCAATTGGCGGATAGATCGCAACTTTATGTTAAATACGCCCTATCACTTCCAATCACCATCTCAAACTCAACACGTATGCATAGAGTATATGTCGTTCCAAAATTATGGCGTTCATGCATTATCGGTAATGATCTAATTCATAAACATAATCTTCAAATTGATGGCGGTCGACAATACGCATATTTCAAAACAAAGAATATACATACACAGGTGCAACAGGAAAGAAAATAAAAAGTAAACAACGACGATGAATATATCTTATTAGCCAATGAACGTATTAAAATTTCACCGTTCCATGCATTCAACATTGAAGTCAAGCCAAACAAGCCATTCTCAATAATAGAGAAGAAGAACGAAGAAGATGAATACGAAGTGACATCAATAAAAGAAACACCGCGTGTAGCGAATGGTATTATCGCACCGAGCCAATACATAACACTGCAGGTGGCTAACTTAACAAAAAGAACGATGATAATTCACCAAAATCAACCGCTCGCCAATATGACTCGACTTAATCAATCACAAATAAATATGATGCAA
>OENM01001301.1:946-37120 GCA_900239745.1 Rotaria magnacalcarata | reverse complement strand
TACAGTCTTGCCTTCTCCTATGAGACAGAAACTACAGTATTTGGACATCAGGTATAGTATACGCTACCTTTCTCGTGACATATGTTGCGAAAATTGTACAAGAAAATTGTTTCCGAACCCGTCTACTTACGTCCAAAAAAACAAGCTCTGCCGGTTTCTAAATAAACATTATTGTTGTGGAGAGAATTTGCCGTGAGCTCCAGTTCGTTTTTCAAAACCCTCCATAACGAAACATATCTATAGAAAATAGACTCCTACCAACCTATGAACCACAGATAGAATTTCGAGATGAATAATTGTCAGATTCAACTTATACACACAAGACTGACCTTAAAAGATCGCTGACCAAAAAAATCGATTTCCATTGGTTCCCGATTGACCAATAGGATTTCGAGGGAAATAGACCCGGATTCGAATTCACCGCCCCAGATTACGTTAGGTCAAGTTGTGACTATAATGGGATTACGCCTCTACAATGCTCTTTTTCGACCGATCAGTGAAGTGAGGACACACAAGCAAGCAAGCAGACAATTTATGTTTGCTGGACTCTTCTATACGAGAAAGAGAATTATGAGATGAATATACAGTGATTTTAATTTAAAAATAAACTAAAAAATAATATGACAAAAATTAGTTTCTATTCCGTACACATATTTTCTTATTTTTATACTCAAATTAATATTTTTAAAACACAACAAATTAATCCCACTTGCTTATTATCAAAATATATTTGTCGAAAAAAATTATAAAATCTTCTTAATTTATGTTTATTTCATGTTATTGTTTCGGTGAAAGATAATTTTAGTTGATGCATAAAATTGAGAAATTTGGAGTAAAAATTGAATTAAATAGCATCTTAGAAAGATCGGGAGTGTGTAGAATATGACTTCTCGATAATATGGCTCAATCAATGGTTCTGGCGATGGGTAACTGTCACATTGTTTACATGTTCGAATCTAATCTTCGTCCTTACATATTTCCAATCAGACTAGTCGAGACTCGTCCACTATATAAGACTACAGCTGGTTGTATACTCGTTCCGGATGCCCGTAATTTCTCATTCATAAAACATTTTCGGACGCGCGACAGGGACACTCATCACGACTACTCTTATTATATTTTATGACTAGTCGTCAATCGGAGTACTAGGACGCGTATGCATGACAGTCAAAACTCGGACTAGTCGTGGACGAGTCTATTTTGAGACAAAGACTAGACGAGACGGGTCGACTTGACTAGAGAAACGACTAGTCATTTAACCAGTCTTTTCAAGGGGGAAAAACTAGAGAACTCCGGGACCACCTTTTTTTTGGTCCGGGTCCCACCCTAGTCCTGAGAAATTAATTTTTTTTAGGTCCCGGTCCCGACTTTCTGAAACACACTCCTATTTTTAACTATGTTTTTTCTTCAGAAGTGTGCGATATCTAACTTTTTATAATTTGGTTTGTTATATTATAGGCCGTCATAGTTAGCTACACGAGCTACATGGACTATTTTCTTTCAAAACAATTCAATCAAAAATAAATGATATACGTAGTTGATATACATCGTTCATTGTTTTTTTTTATAATATTTTTTGTGTTAAATAATTAGTAATAAAATCAATAAATTTGATTCCTTCTTGAGAAATAAGCAACAAGCAATATTGAGTATGTATAACAAACAACAACTTATGGAAATGATAAGGAATGAAAATTCTAATGTCGAATTTTCTAAACCGAAGAATGTAACCAGTAAAAGGTGGAATAATTATTTACAAGTTTTCATTAGTGGCATACAACAGAATTTTATCAAATTTGTAAATTGTCAAACTATTTTAGCATGGAAGTCATCTCATGGAACAAATGTTATGGAGAAGCATGATAAAGGATGTAAAAATGTATCATCGCCGTTAAATATGCAACAATCAATTAAGTCATATCGATCAACAAATAATGAAAATGATCAACGTCTTATTCGTTCAATCAAAAGAAAACTTACAAATACGATAGCGGTATGTTGTGCATGCGATGATTTAACATTTAGTTCCGTAAAAAGTGATGAATTTCGTGTGTTAGTACAAGATTTGGTCGAAGCTGGTCGATAACTTGGTAGAAATGTTTCTCTCGATAATATTTTGCCTGATCCGACAACGGTAAATAAATCTTTTTTTATGTCGATAACTTTTTCTATTCTTAAATTTTCTATTGTTTATTGTTTTCTCATCCAGATCAGTCGAGAAATCGACAAAATTTACACACTGCGGAAAGAACGATTAAAGTCATTCTTAGCAAACATCGATAATTATGCGATAACAATAGATTTTTGAACCGAACAGTAAACCAAAGTTAGTTTTGGTGGTGTTGCATTACACACGTATTCAGCTACTTATGGTTTACTTGTATTTGTATTGGCATGCAAAACATACAATTTGCCAGACCAAACTGCAAGTAACATTCGTTTATTCACGAATTCTATATTAGACTCATATGATTTAAAGTTGGACAAATTGAAATATATCCTAAGTGACAACGAAAATAAGATGCGTACTTCGTTCAGAGAAGTTCTATTCGAATTGGATGTTCGGCACATTTCTTAAATAAGATTATTGAACCATGCTTTATGTAAATCCGGAATTGATTGTGATGATATTCAACAAATGTTTAATGATGTTCATAATATAATTGTACACATGAGAAGATCCCACAATCAAGCAAAACTATCAAAAAAGTTGCAAATATTCTCAATTACAAGGTGGAACAGCGTCTATGACATGGTATCAAGTTTTATTGATGTTTATTCAGAATTAAATGGCGTTTTAACCGAAAGAACACAAAAAGAAGCATTGACTAGAATCGACTTTAATGATCTAATGGCATTTGCAAAATATTTTAAGCATTTTGTCGATGTAACAGAGCTGTTAAGCTCTGAGAAAACGCTAACAATTCATTTAGTTATATCACTTAAACAACTTTTGATTGATTTATCAAATGAAGATCAAAGTGATTCACAAGCAATTAAAAATATGAAAAAATATATTTAAAAGGAAGCTTATAGATTATTGGGAGATCGACGATATTCATTTTATTGCTATTGTATTGCATCCGAAATTAAAACATTTATATGTGTGTCCGAATGAAGAAGATAAAAACAGGGCTTATGAATTAATAAAAGAGCAGATACAAAAACGATGTAGTAAGTCATAGTCATAGTTCAATGTTAAGTAAAGACGTTTTTTAGACGATTGCATGGTTTTATCTATATTCTCCTTTTATACTGTAGCTAAAAACATAGATGCACAAGTTAACTCAACCGTTCGATCATCAGCATCATCAACAAAGAAACTCAATTTACCAGCATCCTGTTATGGTCAAGTTGATACAACTGAAACAAAAGTGAATGTTATTGATGAATTTGAACGTTATTTAAAACCAAGCGATTCACTATTAAATGATGATGAAGATCTTTTCGCATTTTGGGAACGACAAAAGGATTCTTATTCAATTCTTCATTCGATCACCTGCGAAATTTTAATAACACATGCTACGAACACAGCTGTTGAGCATTTGTTCTCATCCAGCGGCAATGCAGTTACAGAAACACGTAGCAGGTTATCGGCACAAAAGGTGAATAAATTAATGTTCATAAAAAAATCCTTTGTTTTTAAAAAAACGTATTTGGTGATAGTACCACAACAGCTTTAAATATTATTAATTCGGGTATAGCAATAAATACAGGCGAAAAGCGTCCTTACGGACGTTTATCTGAAGAAGATGGTGATTTTATATATGCAGGCGACAGTAACGATTATGAAGTATTTTAAAAATTACGTTAATTTCAAAAAATGATTATAACCAAGACTTTCATGTATTTAGTTTATCGTGTTGGTTCGAAATTTTGAAAGTTTATTTATTAAGATTTTCTTGTTTTATAAAATATTTGACAGGGAAAGTAGTAAAATTACTACTTGAAAATAAAAGAATCAAGTGCTGTAGACGACTTTTTTTCTTTCAAAAAAGTTTGTGCGGGACTGACTAAAAACGTATTTAGTCCCGGTGCCAGCTCCAGTCGCGCTATAAATTATTTTGGCCCCGATTTTAGTCCCATCGGGACTGGGACTGTTTTGCCGTTCCCTAGAAAAAACTGATATCTTGATTTCTTTGATTTCTAGTGATTTCTCATGATTTCCGGCACAAGAAATCAGGTTTTTCCCGCTTGAGTCTTTTGCTCGCTTGGATACGGCGACATGAGAAGAATAACAAAAGGGGTGCACTCTTCTATTAAAATGATATAATAATTGAATTCATCTAAAGAAACAAAAATCGACCACAATATTTGTTCATGACGCCCTAGAGAGAAATCCAGACACTGTGGGTGTTATGTTTATTATGACAATAGATCCAAGTAAAATATCAACTTCAATTACATCATTTGCTATGATTGGTAAGNTAATCGTGGGTTAAGATCGCTTGATATGGAAGCGATGTCCAAATTAGGATTTTTTATTCGAAAACTTCATCTTCAATTAGAACAATTACATCAGGAGCAGTCGGCAAGTTTCAAGAAATATTTTACTGTTTATCGTGATCAGGGACTCAGCCAACAAGACTTTCAGAATCTAAGTGATTCAAAAGATGGGCTCCTTTCATTCAACAATTTCTTATCGACTACTAAGAAACAAAAATCGACCACAATATTTGTTCATGACGCCCTAGAGAGAAATCCAGACACTGTGGGTGTTATGTTTATTATGACAATAGATCCAAGTAAAATATCAACTTCAATTACATCATTTGCTATGATTGGTAAGCACAGTGCTCTTCCACAAGAACAAGAGATTCTATTTGCAATGCACAGTGTTTTTCGTATTGTTGAAATTACACAGACGCCTAGTAATAGTCGTCTTTGGGAAATACAATTGACTATTACTGACGAGAGTGATCCACAACTTTCTACTCTTACCAATCGCATCAAAGATGAGATCGACGGTAGAGGATGGCATCGACTGGGTTACTTATTGCTCGAAGTGGGACACTTCGATCAAGCTGAGGAACTCTACAATGAATTACTCGAGAATGCTTCTGATGATAGTGACAGGGCACGTATCTATCACCAGCTAGGATGGGTCAAAAGAGGCCAAGGAGAATACAAAGATGCAGTTAAATTCTACGAAAAATCACTTGAAATTGAGCGGAAAATTCTTCCAGAAGACGATGCTTCATTAGCGCCTACTTATAGTAACATGGGTCTAGTGTTTAACGACATGGGTGACTACTCGAAAGCACTGGAATATTACGAAAAATCACATCAAATAAGAGAAAAGACTCTGCCTCCGACTCATTCCAATTTGGCTACTTCCTACAACAAGATTGGTGGACTGTATAGCAGCATGGATGAATACTTGAAAGCACTGGAATATTACGAAAAAGATATCGAAATTAACGAAAAAAGCTCTGCCTGCGAATCATCCTGATTTCGCAGTAATATATAGTCAGTTCGGAAGAGTGTATAGGGGATTGAAGGAATACTCAAAGGCACTGAGTTACTTTGAAAAATGTCTCGAAATAGATAGAAAAACTCTACCAGAAAAACATCCATATCTCGGAATATGTTATAGTAATATAGGTGATGTTCATCGACTAATGGGTGATTATGAAAAGACACTGGCATTTCATCCCAAGGCGTTAAATATTCAAGAGAATGCAAAATGTAATCCACTTGAATGCCCAACAACATATATGAATTTAGGTGAAACTTATTGTGAAATGAAAGATTATACAACAGCATTAACATATTATCAAAAAAGATTAAACATACGTGACGAAAAACTCGCAAAAACTCATCCTGATTTAGCTGTAATATATCACAATATGTCGAAATTCTATTTCAAAACTCAATAACACAGTATGGCAATGAAATATGTTCAACAAGCAGTGGAAATTGGGCAACAAAAATTATCTTCAACTCATCCACGTCTCGTAGAATATAGGGAAACATTTGAAAAGATTCGTACGAAACAGTAAAATACTTCATTGGTTTTTCTTCTTCTAGCATTTACTCAAATAAATTGCTTTGCTAACTATTGATTATTTACTATCCGCGCGCGCGTGACCAGAAAGACCTGCGATGCGTTCAGATACGGATACGCATAGAGCGTAGCACGCCAGACTGGTTGGGCAATGCACGTAGGTATCCCGTACGTACGACGTCAGGGACCACACAAACATCATACAGGCCTTCCCGAGTACTACACTAGTTCGCCGCAACAGAGTAATACGAACAATCTATCTGGGTCAGGCAACGAAGCCGCTCTGGCAGGTCGTCATATAGAACAAAGGAATAAGTAAAATAATACGAAACTCTCGTCGACATATAATTAAACAAGTATTCTGAAACATTATTTAATATCTAAAATGAAAGAAAAATAAATTTTAATTGATCAATATATGAATAACATTATAAACAAGAGAAGAAATATGTAGTTTATTTGTATTAGATACAAAATAATAATAATAATAGAAAATTGTAAGTTGTACGTCTGAAACAAAAAAGAAGATACAATGAGCATGTAATACAGAACCATCGTATACATACACATAACACTTGATATATAATTAAGTGTCAACCATTCCAAGAATCATAATAGAAGACCTAGGACGAAAAAACACAGGTTCAAGTAAATCAAATGAATATAACACTATTGCTGTTGATCGATGTAAACAAACATTCTAAACAAGAGAAAAAAAGAAAAAATTGACTATCTCGTTTCTTTATATTCAAGACGATTGAAATCATAATGATTCAAGTAGCTTTGTGTTTGATTTTGCTTTTTCAACCCAATTCAATTCTAAGTGTTTTGGAATTTTCGATCATTTATTCGATCATCTTCAGCTTACCAATATACATTGACTGATTTTACAGTCTCATGAACATAAACTTGACAACGTTTACAATCAACTGATTTTACAACACAATGATGAATTCAATATGCTACTAACTAATGTGCAAATTTTCAACGAAATTTTCAACAATATTCATGAATTCTACGTAAATATTCAAAAGAATTGATATCTTAATTAGTTAGTAGCATATTGAATTCGTCATTGTGTTGTAAAATCAGTTGATTGTAAACGTTGTCAAGTTTATGTTCATGAGACTGTAAAATCAGTCAATGTATATTGGTAAGCTGAAGATGATCGAATGAATGATCAAAAATTCCAAAACACTAAGAATGGAATTGGGTTGAAAAAGCAAAACCAAACACAAAGCTACTTGAATCATTATGATTTCAATCGTCCTGAGTATTTAGTGTGGGGCTTGGGTGTGGATGTGGGTGTACGGCTGTGCAGCTAAATTATATACACCCACACCCTTTTATAATATTTATTATTGTTTTATTATTATTAATACTATGTTGAGCATAAAGTTCGCGGCCACTTGCACAAAATTCTTTTTTACGCATAAGTTTATTCAAACCCATAACAATTATTCTTCAAAATACAACCCATCATTCTCAATGACCTTACGCAAGCGTTCTGCAAGTTGTCGAATCTGATCTCGATACCAGTGTGGCTCCTTGGACTCAAAGAATTCACGACACGCTGCTTCGACTTGATCAAAAGTTTCGAATCGTCGTCCTCGAAAAAAGTGCACCATTGAACGAAACAACCCATAATCAGAAGGAGCAAGGTCGGGACTGTAAGCCGGATGCGGCAAAACCTCTATACCATCAAGTAATTTTTGCAAGTGACCCCGAACGTTTTGCTCAACACAGTAGTTAACAAAAAAGAGAAGCGTGGGTGTGGATATGGATGTGATTGCTGATGATGAGAACGCCCGCACGGAATAACGAACGCCAACATCCTCACTCACACCCACACCCTCCCAGGAGGGTCATTCCGATAGTAGGATCCTATCGGATTCCGACAAGGGGTAGACAACGAATATACCGAATATCATATGTGTTTCAATAAAACCGACAAAATCTTCTTGGATTCCTGGACACGGACATACAGCAGGATCCTTGGTATCGGATTCGATGTCGGATTTTAACGGGATCCAACTCTATGGAATCACCCTTGCGCTGTGATGGCTCAAAATGCATATTTGATCGTGAATAAGAAAATGATTTTTTCCGTCGGAACCGACAATAGGTCCGTGTCCAGGAATCCTATCGAATTTTGTCGGGGAGTCGGATCCCGTAGGATTCGATAAGATCCGTTGTCGGATTCATTCACCTGGGAAGAAAACAAAAAAAATGAATGGAATTCTATAATAAAGGAATTAATTGTTCAACTAAATTAATAACTGAATATGTTTTTTAAAGTAAAATGTTTTATTTTAATGTTTTAAAACGCATCTCTAGAAAATACAACATCTATCAAATAATTTACTAATAAAAGTCTTTTATTCTTGAATAAGTCACCCTTAACGAGCAATGATAAGGACAAATAGTATGCAGTCATGATAACACAAGAACAATCTTATTGTTATCTTGGCCGAAAATGAATTTATGTCAGCATTTTTTGATAACATCAATATACTCGTGACTCGAACGTAGCAATAAAAACAGAGAATATCAAATAAGTATGATGGAGCAGATCGTAGTAAACGACGGGCAATTTACTGAAACAACACCAATTTTGCAGAGCGAATATACTCACGAAACTGAACCAACGGCCGAAGAATTAACGATATTGAAACGCATTTCTGATCATATACCTCTAGCAGCTCGGCTGATTATGGTTTGTGAATTTTGTGAACGGTTTGCTTACTTAGGACTTTCTGGTGTATTTCAAAATTATATTCAATTTCCGGTACCTGGTCCACACGATAAACAACCAGGTGCTCTTGGTCGTGGACAACGTACTGCTACCTTATTGACAACATTCTTTCGGTTCTGGTGTTTTGTGACGCCAACTCTTGGTGCTATTCTAGCCGATCAATACTGGGGCAAATACAAGACTATTTTCTTGGGATGTGTGGTGTACTTAATAGGGCTTTCGTTGCTCGTCTTGAGTAGTACACCATTCGCTATTCATGCAAACCTTGCCTTTCATGGTTTGATCGTGGCGATGATCATTTTGGGTTTAGCAACTGGTGGTTTAAAAAGTAACGTTAGTCCATTGATGGCTGAACAATATACTAGAACAAAACCAATCGTCAAAGGTAATAACATTATTTATTACTCAAGGAAAATCAATTTTATTGTTTCTTTGCAGTAATCAGAGGTGAAAAGAAAATTATTGATCCGAAAGTGTAATTTTTTGAAATATTTATTTTTCTATGTCCAAGATTGCATCGATCGTATTCTAGAACAGTGCAGTCGATGTTCAATTGGTTCTATTGGTCAATTTATTTAGGCGCACTATCATCCATCATTACCACTAATGTCGAAAAATACTATTCGTACTGGCTCGCCTATTTACTACCTATGATGGTATTCATTCTGTGTATCGTCATTTTAGTTATTGGTCGTCATCGATACATTCGAAAACCTCCAAATGGTTCATTACTCCTCCATGCTTGTCAGATCACAATAAGGGCCACTTATATGCGATACAAACTAGGTAAACAAGATGATCGACAACATTTTTTAGATTATGCGAAAGAAAATTCATCGAACACAATTCGCGATGACGAAGCAATTGCGTGCGAATCAAACAACAATCAGTTTATTGAAGATCTTAAGCAAGCATGGGATGCTTGTCGTGTATTTGCGTTCTTTCCAGTTTATTGGATGTGTTGCCTTCAAACGGCGAACAATATGATATCTCAAGCAGCACAAATGAATGTTGGTGAGCTCCTCATTCCTATTAGAATATATCCAAGAAAACTGATTACTATTCGATTAACCATAGATAAATTTCTTTCGTAGGTCCTCTTCCCAATGATGTATTACAAAATATTAATTATATTATTGCTCTTATTTTCATTCCGATCTTCGATCTACTAGTTTATCCTGCGCTTCGAAGGTATAATATTGGTTTTACCTCGATCTCCCGTATGACGTGTGGCTTTTTTCTTGGTTCCATCGCCATGGCTTGGACTGCATTTGTTCAACATTTAATTTATTCCACTAGTCCGAACTACGACTACACAACTAAGCCTTGCCAGGAATGTCAAAAATTCAATAATATTACTGTCGCTTGGCAAATTCCATCATATTTTTTAATCAGTATCTCCGAAGTTTTTGCAGCCATAACCGGTCTTGAGTATGCATACACAAAAGCACCAGCATCGATGAAGTCCGTTGTCGTGTCACTCTTCCTCTTGACAACGGCAATCGGTAATGCCTTGAGTTTTGTATTTCTACCACTTGCCGTTGATCCAAAATTGCTGTGGGTGTATGTATCACTCGCAATTGTGACATTCATCATGGCTACTCTGTTCTTTCTCCGTTTTCGCAATGAACAGAAGAAAGAAGCCAAAATCTAACTAGATTGGGTTTTTTCTTTCTGCACAAAGTGCTTTATTTTCAAGCAGTGAATCAATAAATAATCGATCTAAACGAAAACATTTCCTAATTTGAGTTTTTTTTCTATGCACTGCAAAACAACTGATCACAAAATTGAAACTTCAACTATCGAAATTCAGTATAATCAGCTAATAAAATATTTACATACATACTAATACTAGTGGTGTTACTTTATATTTACGTTACTTTTTAAAGATAAATAAAACCTTTATATTTAAAAAATAAAGAATGAAGAATTTATGAAATCTTTATTCTTTAAAAAATAAAGAAAAATAAAATATTTATATTTATAAAGTAAAAATAACTATAATCTTTATCTTTATAAAATGAAGATAAAGAAAAAGTAGCTTTATCTTTATTTAATAACGATAAAATAAAGAATAAAAAAAAAATTTTTCCTTAAAAACCCAAAATTTGGTCTTCTCCGGATCGCTCGAAGAAAATTAAGAAGTCCAAGGCTAAAAAAATTTTGAACACTAGATTTTTTCCATAAATGATTTATGCCTCACCATCATTTGCTAGTATTATTTCATGCTGCAATGTCAGTGATGATAAGCAAGAACTGCAATCAATGTTTTCTGTTGTTATGCAAATTATTTATCTATTTACAAATGACTAAAGAAAATCTTTCTTTATTCCTTATTTTAACTTTATTTTTACAAATAAAGATTATCTTTATCTTTATTTTATAAATATAAAGGTTTTATTTATCTTTATTTTATAAATATAAAGGTTTTATTTATCTTTATTGTTCAATATAAAGATCAATAAAGGTAAAGTAACACCCCTAGCTAAGGCACCTAAGAAGGAATGTTAGTACCGAAAATAAACTGTTAGGGGCGTGGGTGTCAATTCTCAATTCCTTCACGCTCTACTATCATTATTGTGTCATACGTTATATTTTTTGCAAATTCATATTCGATTATAATCCGTTTATTCAATAGATGAGTTATTGACTTCGTTTGTTTCATTTATCGATACATTTCTTACAAGATGAAGGAGTCTAAGAAAAATATTCCAGTGGATTATAAAAGATTGAGAAATGTTTGAAACAAAAATGTTGATCATATAAAACAACATCGATAAATTAGAAAATGATGTAGTTATAAAAACAATTCAATTATTGTACGCTTAAGTTTTCAACATGTTTCTTTCTCGATGGTTCCATCGTTCGATATTCGTTGTGGCTGTTGTAATATTCGACCATTTTTTTATAACATTCAGAAAGAAATACAATATGTCTCAAAAGTCATGTACCACCTTTTTGCTCTCTATTGTGTAATAAAACTATGCAACACTGATTTTATTTCGTTGCATGATTACATAGTAGAAATGGAGCACCATCCTTGCATATGCACCTAGTTTACTACGAAAACCTTTTGAATATAAAAACAAATTAAACTTGAATGGTACGAAAAACTATAAAAGCAATATCATTTTAAAGTTTTACATATCATTTTGTTTTCGTACGATTATTTATTTTTACATGGTAGAGTTTTTCCAGTAAATCCTACTCGAACTCTACTATACAGATGTATGACAAAATAAAATAAGTGTAGTAGAGTTTTAATACACGGCTCATAACAAAACGTGCTATAATATCAGTGTTGGAGCCAGTAGGAAAGATGCGGAAAAACCATTGTATTTGACAGGAAAACACCGGATATATCACTGAAATATCGAAGTAGTATTGCGATGCTAAGATGTTCACTTATTTTCCTATAATTTACAGTCGTTTTCTGTCGAAAAGAGTCGGGAATCAGTCAAAATTTGCCAGAAAAAGTCCGGAAATTTTCCTCCTAAAATTTTAGCAAAATCTTGAATGATTCTTTAGTGTACTTTAGCATACATTGCTTCTTTCGTTCTTTTTAAACATAGTTTACGGGTAACCGACATATACCAAGTCGATTATCACCATGAGTAGAAATGACCGCGATTAGTGGCCCTGGATAATTAATATGGAATTTCATTTTTATTATCTTTTTAAATATTTTTCTATTCTCTGCTGGCTCAAGAATATTTCTCTTTCTTACTATTTTATATTCTTCTTCTTTAAAAAAAATTGCAATTTTCAATAAAAAAAACAGTTATTCATAGAAATCTTATGACACATTACAATACGCGGGTTTTATATTTTAGAAAGCGTTCACATTTGATGTGTTTTTATTGATCTTGCCTACGTGTGAATTATATTCGCATCTGATGACTAAATAGAAAAAGCAAGATGCAACATACAGATTTATCTTATAATCATGATTCAGACGCAAATGTTCCTGATGAACATTTACCAAAAGAGCAAATTGTATTATCATCTGAACCTACGCAACCGACAAGTAATGACCCAAAAATGAGTCCAAATGTGAATTTAAACAATCTATCAAGGATCACGATTGATAAAAATGATGTCTCATTAGATCTTGACGAAGTCAATATTGAAAATAAACCTGTGAGTTCATCCGATGATGACTCATAGTATTCTTTAAAACGCCTACTTGATAAACGTCGAGGCGAGCGTGATGAAGATTCGAAATTACCACGATGTGTTAAACAATTTTATAAAGATTAAGATGAACTTATTGATATTTATCAACGTTTGCATAATCATGGAACAGAAAATGATACCTACAAAGAGCAGTGTAATAGCTTAAAAAGAATATCAAAGATTTTAACTAGAGATTCACTTGGTGTGAATATTGTACGTATATAATGAATATTATAATCAATAAGATGTAAATAATTAATTTGTTTTAGATTTTGTTTATAATAAAAATTGTTGCTTCTGTTATTGATTCAGCGGTTGACCTTGAAACATCAGTCAATTTATTTTGGGCATGGCGTTCCATTAAATAGATGTGGAAACATCGGATTTGCATCCGATCGTTATGTGTACTTCGAAAACTGAGTCAATTTATATATGCTGTGAATAATTCTGAGAAAAACTGTTTTTTGAAAAAATCCCTGTACTCCCCCTCAGGGATGCTTTTGTCAATAATGACAATTTTTTCGATAACTCAACCATTTCTTGACGGATTGCTTTCATCTTCGAACTCGACTGGGATATTGATGAGATCATTCTGTGTACAAAATTTCATGACAATTGGATGAGGCTTTAAAAGGTTATCGTGTTAACGGCCGGACGGACACACTGACCGAATCTAGTGTACTCATTTTTTTTCGAGTACACAAAAAGAAGGAAAATTTTAGCAGCAGCTTGCGTATCAGAACTAAGTGCATAGATAAACGAGTGAAGAATGTCAGTTTTCAAAAGCCCATTTAAGTATACAAGACAAAAGAACTAGCCCTAGTCGAAATTATTTTTCATTTCTTTTTTAATCGATTGTTTATATCACGGACACATTAATAATCTGCATTTATAATGATTATAGTATAAAATTTGATTGACGAAGTATAGATTTTTAGTTTATTTATTTCTGATTTTCTATTGAATCAATCATTAAACAATTACTTATTTAAAAATCTCCTCCCACCAATAAAACGAGATATTATTTTAATAATCAAGAATGTTCACATATGAGAGTATCACGGCAAATTTGTTCAACAAACTTTTATCCAGATTAATAAATATAATTACAAATTTTCTTCGTTTATTTTACAACATAAATTATCAAAAGTAAACAGAAACGAATAGATAATCATTTTCGTATATCGTAACTATAGTGCTTTCCCTACATTTCTCAAATGTTTAAGCCTCATAGGAATCAGATGTTTCCACTCGAACTCGATCAGATTTAGGCCTGAGAATAATTCAATGAACCTTTTTTGTATCGGTTGTATACGAACAAAATAAGATGAAAAATAAGCAATTTCTCTGAATGCAACTGATAATAATCCTTAATCCTTATCATTTCGAAAACTAAATGTATGTGTAGGTCGTGAGCGTGTTGAACCAATAGCAGTCATTATTTTATCGGTTATCATGAGTGCGGCATCCGTTTTAGTTATTTATGAATCCATTAATAGAATTGCTAATAATGCACAATATTTACCCGAAACAAATACAAAAAAAACTTTAACAGATATTGATATGAGTGCCATGACTATTGCAGTTATGGCTATAACAATTGTCAGTAAAGCAATTCTGTTTGCTCTATGTTGCCGTATTAAATTACCAGCAATGACCGCATCAGCTACTGATCATCGTAATGATGTTGCTTCCAATATTGCAGCACTTTTTTGTGGTCTCATCGGTATAGTGCGAAACTTATTTCAATGCGACAAACAAAAACGAATCATTTTATTTTAAGCTACATATGTATATAAGAATAAAATAAATCAAAAAGCAATTGTTATCGATCCTATTGGTGCTATACTTATTTCTATATTATTATTATGTGTGGGTTCAACAAGCTAATAGTTAGTTGAATATTTTTATTGAACGAATTTTTATTAGTTTCTTCTTTTAGATCAAGTAAAACATTTTAAGTGGATACACAACTGCTCCGAAATTCTCTCACAACTAACTGTAAATAGATTTTTTTTTCAATAAATATTATTTCTAGTGGTTAGCGTATCATCATTCGCCTGCAATTTTGAAAATCGATACAGTACGAGCATTCTATTCGAGAACACTCTATTTAGTAGAAGTTCATATTGTTTTGCCTAAAGATATGATACTCGCAGAATCACACGATATTGGAGAATCATTACAAAAGAAAATTGAAGGCTTACCTGAAGTTGAACGGGTATATTAAAATTAGAACCTTTGTTTTATTATTATACTTGATTTTTGTTTTTAATATTTCGACTTTTGTTCATGTCGATCATGACCATGCTCATAATCCAACCCTTGAACATAAAGTTGTTTAAATAAAAAGCATGTTAAAAAGCTATTTTGTTTTGTATTATATATTATTTACGATAAAAAAATAAGTGAAACGAAAATTCGTGTAGGCATATGTGCATCGATGGAGAATTGATATTTTAACTGAAATATGCTACTGTTTTAATAGGTGGAAAAAATCAAATGGATGAAAGATGGTTTACGCAATTATAGCGTTATATTGTTGATAGAATAGAAGAACAGATCAATGTGTACAAGTGAAATGAGAGAATAGATATTTCGTTTTCATTTTTAATATTTTTTTCTTGGCTTCATTAAAAAGAAGTTCTGTCTAATCGTTTATTGTGGACAGAAATTAAAGGATGTATTTGACATGTTTTTTGCCACAGCCAATATATTAATTATCAATACACTCATTATATTCATTTCATTTTATCCGATTGAAGTATAATTAATATTTTCATTTAGTATTTAATTTTATTGACACAGGTTTTAACGAACATAATATTTACAATGAAGGAAAATATAGATGAAAATTTTCTGGGGTAACAAACGGCCCTTTTAGACGAAGGCTGGTCAATTTACTAGATGTGAGACGTGTTGCATCATTGGTGAAATTGTTTGTGGCCATTGCAAGTGATTCATAGCTGATACTAAGATTCAACAAACAGGGTAAATGACATTGTTTGTCAGATAGAAATTGTTCAGCATAATCTACATGAGCACAATCAAGATAAAGATAAATAAGATGAGAAAATGTTATAAATGTTGTCGATTGTTGCTTGTCTTTCTGCGGCTCGTCATTAAATATATATAAATGTTGCAACAGAGGAAAACTTTGAGAGATGATTTTGAAGAAATTACGCTCAAAAGGACGAAAGTCCGTCATCATCAAATATTGAACATTATCAAATACGCCTCCTTGAAAATCATTGTTTAAATAAGAATAATTTTTAAATTGATACGGAAGTGAATAGATGTGGCATCTACTCTTAAATTCATATGGAAGCGAATACATATGACCTCTACATCCATTTTCTCGTGAGAAAATATCAACATGTGAGCCAACTGGTCCATATTCTCTTCTAATGAAGCTGCGCTGAATGTCCTCATTCGATGAAAGAGCAATTTTAATATTCTTCTCGACTACACTTGTGTCAATGCTAAAAATGAATTTGTTCAATCGTGGCATATAGATAAGAATATCATCGTATAATTGAAGACCATCAATATAATTCGAATCAACTCTTATTATTGACAAATTTAATATCAGTTCTTCAAGATTGATCATTCGACGAAGCAATGGAATAATTAGATCATCATAGAAATATGTACGTGGAAACGAGCGTAATGAGAAGTTTTTTAATTTTGGAATTTTTTTCTATGAACAACAAAATGAAATATTGAAACACAACAATTATACTAACCGTGTTGTCCACAGCTCCTAATGTATATACTATCTCTTTCACATCTATAAACAATGTTAATAAATAATTGAGACGCCCATCAAGTAAATAAAGACAATCATCGAAAGTTTTCACATTAATTTTTAACGAAGTCAAAGTTGAAGACACGCAATCGGTTGATGATAACTCGAACGTGCAAATCATCGACCGATGAAAGAAATAACAGAAATTTACCTCGACTATTTGGTTACATAACGATAAGATCAAAGCAAAAATCATCGAAAGAGTTTCAGGAAGTGGTGGTGTTTTATCATTAAGATCAATTTTAAGATGTGTAATCTGTTCAGAAAGAAGCTTGCGAAGAGTTGCATCACCTTCAATTCAGAGACGAAAAAGGAAAATAATTATCAATTTAAATAAAGAAATTAAAGTAGTTTACCTGTTAAGTACTCGAGAAATACTTCGTCTTGAAAATCTACGAGTGATAACGAGTGAAGTTGAGAATATTCGATAGTATGAAGAACGTTTCATTGAATGTTGTTCAACAATGAGTTCATGAACTTGATGATTAATTCGAGGTAATACATTTTTACAAATTTTATCAAGAACTAGATCATCAATGGAGTAGATACGATCATGAAATGATTTCATTGTCATAGAGGTCATATCAAGCTTGCGAATATAAAGTGGATCAAGTACTAATTGATCAAACCGTTGGGTAGCATTCACGAGTGAATAAAGAACATCGGTCATAGTTAACTTGTTAAAAATTTTGAGTAAAATTTCATTAGGCAAATCAAGTATATTGAGATCGTTATTATTTGAAATGCTCATGTCTGATTCATTCAGTTCAATCGGGTTAATTTATATATGTATATCTTTTTTTTCTCATTGCCGTCCAAGAGAACAATGAGGGATGAATATTTATGCCGTCGTAATAGGCAATGATGAGCAGATAATGACATTTTTCTTTCTGTGGAGCGTTCTCTTTTTAATATACGGACAAATTTGTAATGTGTAGTCTAAAGAAAGAAAGCATAGCTAGAATTGCCAATTAACTACATAATTAATAACCGATGGCGACACCTGACCAGGGTTGCCAACCGACCCCAAAGATTGGGGTACATTTTGCTGACGTAATACTCGAACACTCTAAGGATGGTGTACAATTTGCCACACATCCATTCGAATGTCTTAGAGTGTTCGAGTATTACGTCAGCAAAATGTACCCCAATCTTTGGGGTCGGTTGGCAACCCTGCACCTGACTCATATGGTCGTACCTGAAGAAAAAAAAAATATTAACAATGCAATTCATCAGGTGTTACACATAGGGTGTATGGAATAAGGTGGCAATGAACGGGTAGATCTCATTGCGCCCACTTCCATGCCCACAAACTTTCGAAAAGATTGATTCACCATTAGAGTTTTTGTTATTGGAGTAGTATTATTTCTATTCTTTTTCTGCTGGTGTTATTTTTAATTAGATAATATTTCCGTTATTTGGACAATTCATATTGCTAATTGTCTATTATTTCGTTTCATATCTTAATTTAATAGCATTTTCTTTTGAAATCTTGAGATTAAACTATGTAAAATACATGATTTGATTTTATTGTTATAGAAAGTATATCTATTAGTAAAAGCATAGTGTAGATAAACCATCAATTTATTTTGCATTATATATAACAGAATATTTAAGACGTCTTCAAAAAACAAGAATTTCGATGTGTCTTATTCGAAATAAAACAAGCAAACAAATTGATTTCTTTGTCAATCATACATATATAAACACAAAGAATTAACACTATTAGCTGTATTGGCATTTCCTATTGTAGTTTATGCATATTTTCCAATCAAACGAATGTTTAGATAAGAAACAGACGGCGAAATTGTTTAGTTCTAATCTATATTTTTTATTGCATTGATCTTTTAGCAATACCTTCAAAGTAAGTTTTAGATAATATGAAACAAAATTGCGAAACACAACTTTCAAGTAGAAACGAAAGAAAAATTCATGTTGAACAACAAAATATTTACAGATTTTTCAAACTTTATTGGTGAATTTGCTTTGTTCCTCGTTGTTCTATGAATAAAAGTTTATTAAATATTCGCTCATTATGATTGATCAATTTATGAAATAAAACTAACTGATATTGTATAGAAAATTAAAAAAAAAACAATTTTTTTAACGTACTGTAAAAATGATTTCGTTCAAAAGATTAGACGAAATCGTTTGACTTTAATTTTTATGATTTATAAATGGTCCATGAAATCGATATCAATATTCTTGGATGACATGTTACTGTATCTGATAGCTTTATAAATACTACCTTTCGAACATGAAATTCTAATTCATGTAATATAATCGCAATTATACAATAAGTATTGATAGAATAAGAAAAAAATTATTGGAAGTTGAATTAAA
Organism: Rotaria magnacalcarata; assembly: GCA_900239745.1. Lineage (NCBI taxonomy): Eukaryota > Metazoa > Rotifera > Eurotatoria > Philodinida > Philodinidae > Rotaria > Rotaria magnacalcarata. The sequence continues at coordinate 18,031 of OENM01001301.1, read as the reverse complement.
ACTGGTCAAATTTTTCTATGATTAATAATTAATTATCTTATGAAAGATTAAATGAGTGTTCATGTTCAAGCATGCTCTCCTTTCATGCAACATAAATCATTTGTTGTGTTCGCTGTTCAGTTAATAAAAGTTAATCGAATATTTTTATTGAAGTGGAGCGTAATCGAGAATTATGTGTCATTCGAAGACAGTGACGTTTTTTTTGGTTGATATTTGTCTGGACAAAACGGAGGGCAAAGGAGCTTCAGTATCGGCTCAAATACGGGATCATTGTGAATTGTTGAGAAAAATTAAAGGATGCAGTAAGTGTTGTTAGAGAACAGGCTATGCTTCCATTTTACAATTCAGCTAATCGTGTCACATCTAGTGACATAGTTTTGTATAACTGAAAGAATGGCTCACTTAATATCGGGGCTTGCAGTATTTGGACTATTTCCACAGTTTTACATCCATGAATGACTAGACGATAAATGAAAAAATATTCCTTAGCCATACGTAGAGTCGTTAGTTTAGGAACGTTTTACTTATCGACGAATGCTTGTTTATGGAATTAAATTAATACTGAAAATGCAGTAAAAAAACGAATCGTTATCAGTAGTGGTGTGTGTGGGTATATGAGTATTAATCTTCACTTCTTCCACACCTAGAACGTTATGTATCATCTTTATTAACTATTCGGTCAATCATCCAGATGAACAGCTTGAATATAAAAAAGATAATCGAAGAGATTTTTTTGACCTTTACATTTTACAAGAGTCTATTAAGATCTTTTATATGTAAATGCAGATAAAACGGTATTCATGTATTCATTTTTTTTTATCTAGGAAATTTCACTATTGAAATCATGCAGTTATTCATTGTACATATCTAAGCATAATCATAAGCAACAAAATCTATTTCAAACGGGTATGAACCAGTTAAATTACTTTTTCGTTACTTTTCAAAGTGATGATATCAATATTTTCCAATTTATCATTTATGATGACAGTGCTTGCGATTAAGAAGAAGCATCCTGCTCAACATACTCTTATTGCAAGTACCTACGAAAATATCGGCCTGACATATGAATTTAAAATGAATTGGAACAACCATTGCAATTATAGAAAAAGTCACAGATAATCTTCGAAGTCGTCTTGCCAAAAGATCACCTGAAGGTATTAAGGATTAGAAACTTTCTTCGACATATAGACGAAAAAATAAAGAGGAAGCATTCATAGTCGTGCATGTGTCTTACTGTTTGATGAGCGATTGGTTTTGATTGCCTATGTAATATTTTATATTTGGAATTTAAAAAAAAACATGAAATAAAAGTTAATAGTCTACCAATCCAGGGCCTTCGTTTTACTTTTTTCTCTCTCTCTCTCTCTCTTACTCTCCGATAGAGGCTAGCTCGAAAAGGTAGATAGTGAGTATTCATCAGTTACTTCTAGCAAAGATCATTTAACCAACTTATTTTATAAGGTGAAGAGCCAAGGGATGGAAAGTTTCAATAACTGATAACTATCATCTTCTTTTGTCTATCGATTGGATTGAAAGAGTGTGGCAGCTGTTTTCTCTTTTTAGCCTCGATTAATTCATAGTCTTGGGTGTTGCGTCGGATTTTGACATGGATTGGATGAAAATATTAAATGGAAACGTTTTAGAAGATAAAATTACTGTTGAAAAATCGTAAAAATTTTGATCATGTTTTGCAACATATATTTCTTTCAGCGTCGCCATCTATATTTTCGCGGTCAAGAACAAATTATTTTTAGAAATTTGAGAATTCTTCATGGACTTGGTTCAACGAAACTATAGGCATGCATGGGAAAACTCCGCCTTCTAGGTAGCGCTCGTTATTTGGCTTTGACAGAAATATATTTTTCAATGATATCAGAAGATCTTCTTCGCTATAGTCACAAAAAAAGAAATTTAGTGTTAGTAGGATTTTTAGAGTATGCCAGTGCCGGTCTTGATGAAAGAAAGCTGCAAATATCACCGACAGACTCGCTGAGTCTTGAAATAGATACTAATGCTAGTTAAAAATAAATGTGGAAACTTCGGATTTCATCCGAGAGTTATGTGTACTGCAAAAAGTGCATGGGATATGTGAGTCATTCTAGAATGTCTGAACACCAAAATTATCATGAGAAACTAGGCAATTTGGTTTCTGAATTCAGTTTTTGTGCATTTTGAGACCTTTTTCAGGCGATGTTTCGTTAGAAAGCTACGATTTAGTTCAAAACTAGTATCAGATTCGGAATCAGCGTTAAAAACTGAGTCGATTTATATATGTTGTGGATAATTCTGAGAGAAATTTTTGTTTTGAAAAATCCCTGTACTCCCCCTCAGGGATGGTATAGTCAAAAATGACAATTTTTTCGATAACTCAGCCATTTCTTGACGGATCCTTCTCATCTTCGAACTCGACCTAGATATTGATAAGACAATTCTGTGCACAAAATCTCAGCTCAATCGAATGTAATTGTGAAGAGTTATCGAATAAACGGACGGCCGGACNCGGACACACTGACCGATTCTATAGTGTACTCTTTTTTTTTGAGTACACAAAAAATGAAACATAATTACCGACAGATTGATTTTGATCAAACTGTTTGAAAGAATCGACCAGCAGTGTCAGTATGCATAAGTTTTTCATAGTTTTTTGGAAGTGCAAGATTGAGGAAACGTCAAATGCACCATATTTACCTCTATAATATATCATCATTTAGAGCTCTTGACAAGTTCTATCTACTTCATAAAAACAACGTTAGTTCTATGGGAAATAAACACAAATTATACAGACAAAGTGTCGGTATACGCGAATTTTTCAGTTTTTTGACACTGAGGTATTGAGGAAATTTCAAACGCAGCATGTTTACCCCTATAATTTAGCATCATTTTGTAGCCCGTGAAATTCTCTATCGAATGGTATATAATAGTTGAGTTTTCATTTTTACTATGACAAAGATTTTGATTTGTGAAAATTAGAATAGGTTAATATTTGCATAGAAAATAATGATATTTCTTGCTGTAACTCAGTAAATCCTCGACGAATTATTTTCATCTTCGAACTCGACCGAGATATAGATGAGATAATGCTGTCTACAAAATTTCATGACAATCTGATCAGCCTTTCCGGAGTTATCGTGTAAACGGCCGGCCGGACGGACACACTGACCGATTCTATAGTGTACTCATTTTTTTTTGAGTACACAAAAAGAAGTCGTTACAAAAATCACAATTTATAATATGGAAGTAGATGAGTTTTAAAATGATGTGTATCCATATAAATACAGTCACATCCTTTTATAGAATAGTACAACACGACGAATAGCAAGCTACTTTCTCTCCAAAACAACCACAGCAGTTGAGTGGATAATCGTTTTCATAGATCAAAGTTTTTCCTTCAGGTCCAGGATATTGACAGAATCGAAATGTGCTTTCTACAATAGGGAAAATGCAGAATAGTATGATCAAAATTGCTTAGGCCTATATTTATACCTAATGTGAGATCTTTCTTGTTTTGATAGTTCTCACCCATTTTATAACGAATCTCTTCAAAATTCATTCGTTCTATAGAACATTCTAAGCGTCGCATTTGATTGTTTTTAGTTTTTATTGGATTGAGTTGTTTTTCATAGTAATCCTTGATAATATTTGCCTTCAAAGGAATATCGGGAGTTTCCTCCTGTATCGACTGAACGATGTTTTCTATTGGTGATTGCTTTGACCATGGTACATTTTTTACTGACCACACTTGTGTTCTTTGTCCCTTGCGAATTCGTTTTAAATGTAAAAAAGAGTTTTGATAAAACCATGTCGAATATTGAGTATGCCATTTAACAGTTAATGTTGGTGTATGGCGAAAGCCTCCCAAACCCTTACACCTTGAACAGGCCACTTTACCCTGACCTTTACAATAACTACAGAGTTTTGTTCCACTTCTACAAAGATAGCCCAGATGATTAAAATATTCACCAGAAAAACTCAACAATCATACTCGACTAATCCGCTCCTACAATGTGTGCATGAAAGAATACATTTTCCTCGACAATACCTGCATCTTACATATGATATGCTTTCGACTAAAGCTAAGATTCGTTTAGACTTTTCAGTAGACGGTAGGTCGACTAGGTAATCATTCCAAATATGTCCAACTGCTTCACCGGGATGTTCAGTTTCTTCGAAGAACCGTCCTTCGTAAAAGCAAAAGGTTATCACGTTAATCAAAGTAAATTTCGATCGATTTATTTAGAAAAAGAAGAGATAAATATCATTGATCTAAGTGGAGCACACAAAGACACTGTTAGAATAGTTCTTCTTTTGCTTGTAAATTTTCTTTTCATGGTGATCTCTATCGGATTAACATTTGGCATATAATAGATGCATTCTAGGTTGTACATAAATATACACTCACTATCCCTCGTAATCTAAAACTTGTAATTATTTGTCAAAAAACTTAACTGTTTTGCTAATCATCAACTTACAATCACATTTTGGAAAAAAGTTGACTCTTACGTGCTTGCATAACTAGATATTGCTATAGACGCTATTTTGTAACAGTATGTTATCTAACTTTCGATTCGACTATAAATCACAGGCCACTCTTTATCTATATGAATATTACATTCACATTGACAAACTCTCTAGTAGAAAGCAAAACCGAATTCACGGGATGCCCATTATACTAAGGTATATCTGATAGTGCAGTTTACCTAATGTACGACTTCCTAGAACCGTTTCGGTGTGCCAACGATAAGGTGTGATTTCTGTGCGTAATGTTCTTGCTTCTATGAGTATTTTCATGTGACACTGAAAAGCCATCTTTGGTTCAACACTTATGAGTTCAGCGTTTGCCACAGGTTTGGCATGATAGCATAATTTAGACTCGACATATTGTTTGAAATCAGCTAAAGGCTTTGGCAACAGTTTAGGTGGTGTTGGCTCTAGTTCTGGAGTAGCAGTTGTATCTGGTAGTTGATCAGCATTGAGCACTAATTCAGGAGCTACTTTGGACATTTTGAAAATGTTCTTATCTATAACATGTTATTCTTCTAGTGAAAAAGAAAGTCTGAATTTCAAAGATTATGGCTCGTTCTAGAGGTGTCAGCCGAAAGGTTGAACGGCGGCGGCGGGCAACAATTTTCAATTTTTAAAGATTTCCAGCGGCTCGTTATTTGAATGAGTAATGTCTTCAGCGGCGGCCGCTACAAATTCTTAAATTTTTTTCCACAGCGGCGGCGCCGGTTGATATTTGCAAGTCCTTATGTGACGGCGGCGACTGAGTTAAAAATTCGCTGATGAAAATGAAAAGAAAAATGTTCGATTCGATCGCATATATATTGATGTCAGCGGCGGTGGATGACGCTACCAAAAATTTTTACCTCTTGCAACGGCGCAACGGCTAAACTTGTTTTTTCGCAGCGGCGGCTCCTCAAAAATTCTTAAAATTACCAACAATTTGGTGGCGGCGGCGGCTGATATTATAGAAAACTCGGCTGCTGCAGCGGCTCAGCCGCACGGCTGACACCTCTAGCTCGTTCTATCTTCCGAATGACTTTCGCTAGAGAAGGAATTCACAGCTTTAATGTTGACTATTCGAAAGTTATATATGAGTCAGTTGCAACTTTATTCTACGATTGAAATTTTAAAGTGTTTTAATTACAACTCCAATTTTTGAGAACCAATTTTCAAATTTTTTGTTTTGCTACTTATTATTCACAGCGAAAGTAATAAAAAAGATATTCTTCTATGATTCGTCCAAAACGAAACGGATTTTTCGAGGAAAGAAAGAGAACTAAGAGAGAAAGTAAATAGCACGTTTTGCAAAGCAACTTTCAGGCTATCTAAATAAATGATTCATGCGTTTATTTTATTTTCTCTTTGTGATCGTTTACTAAGGTAATACTTTTACATACAAATGTAGCTCCAGATGAAAACCGATTCTCACAAATTAAGGAAACTGTTTTTTTGAAAAAGTGTTATTGTCAAAAGATAGAGCATGAAAATACAGTTTGGAAACAGCCAACATTTCTGGAAAAAAATTCTTCTTTTAAGGTGAAAAAATGATAAAAGCTTTTTTTCACTCACTTTGTAGTTCCAGATTTTTAAAATTGTTTACTCAATAACTCCTGCAATACTTGCGCGATTTCGCTCAAACTTTCACACATTATAGTCCTCTTACTGAAGTAAAGAATAGCGAATTGTTTGTTTTTTCATAAGTATACTTCCTATGATTGGCGTAATAAAAAACAATCATCGCATAACATAACCCACTATCTTATTCTATTTACAAATTCGAGTTTTTGTGTTTCTTAGCTAAAATTCCGAAGTGCTTCATGTAGGAGTCGCGGAAGTGAGGGAGTGTACATCCCCCAATAATTGAAAATTTTCAACTTTTTCCAACGATCGCATTAGATTTTCTGTATATTTTACTTCTTTTTGTGAAATTTCGTTGCAAATCCTACCTTTACAGCCCCCTCCCAACGTTAAACCTTTCGCGCTGCCTCTGGCTGTGTGCGCATATCAAATAATGTTTCCGTAGGGTCAGTTGCTTCCTCTAAGTTCCTATAGTCTCTCGCTTTGTCCAGGCTAAAGTATCAGCTATTTAAACGAAATAAGGATACTCTATTGTATCCACACAATGCTTTCTACTTAATTTAATATTTCAAGTTTTCGAGTGTTCTCGGTTACTCGCCGTCTGTTTGTTACTCAATTGAAGTTCTAATAAACGCATGATTGTTATCCATTTCATCATATACTGATATTTGACGTAATAATTCATACAAACCGTATGCTATATCAGCGATTTTTTATGAGAGAACAGAGAGCTTGCTGCAGATTGTATTATTTATAGCGGCGCGTTACCGGTGCGGCAAAGGCAACTTTGTGCTTTTTTGCCATCGCGGTGCGGCGACATTTACTTTTTGGAATATCGCGGAGCGGTAAGCTCAGCTTTTTATAAACTCATTGCGGCGCGGCAGCAGCACAGTTCCAACCGCGATGAACATCTCTGCTTCAAACCCTCATAGTTTCAACCGTACAGCTTTTAAACTTCAGAAGAAATTCACATTATACGTCAAAATGTAGCTCCAGATATATTTCACTGATTTTTCGATCGACTCTTGGTCAAAAATAGTCTTATTATATATCATTCGACAACTGAAGGTATACTGAGCAAAATTTGTAGACAATTAAGTTTCAAAAAAATCGATAGTTCTGTGTTGTAACAGGAAAATTCGCCTATGTACTGAATCGAGCGTTTTACATAATATCCAGAAACTTACTCAGGAGTTATATAGTGCGCGAATGTGCGTGCTTGAGTTGCATTTCAGATTTCATGCGTGTTACATCGAAGAAGAAACAAGCTAAATATGATAAGCGAAGATATAAGAAAATGAAAATGAAAATGAAAAGATCAGTAAATAAAACATTTGATAAAGAATACAAACCTTCACAAGATATCTGAGACCTGAAGAAAGGTTTTTATGTTCTGTGCGCAACTAGTTACGCTCAAACGGCTCGTATGTAGTGAGTTAGATAGAACTGAATGAGATCTATGGATTCATATGGAATAAATATGTCTTTGCTTTAATTTCAAAGCACTCTGTTACACTAAACTTTACATACCAAAAGTTGAACTTTTGGGTTTGAATATCTCGGTGAGTTTGCATCTGGTAGTTGGGATATTTTTACAGGCTACTCAGAAAATGACGGAGAACAAGATGTACTAGATAGATTTTCGCTGAAGTCACTTTCTTTTTTTTTTCATCAACCGTACAATAAAGTTGCAACTGACTCATATGTTGGGTATTTATTATTAGGAAATCAAAACATTCGGATGCAGATATCTCTTCATTTCTCGATTTTATGAGTTCATATGTTTTTTGTTAACCCATTATAATAGAGTAACACAAGAATCTCCAACTTCAATTGCTTTGGAATTCACCTAAAAAACAATTCAATCAAATGATAAAAATATTAGTTTAAAATATTCTATGTGAAAATAAAACTTCCATCAAATTTCATTTTGTCTCAAATGATATTGAGAATGTATTTACTTAACGTGTAACAACATTTGATGAAAGAAGTAGAGGTTCCATTCGAAATCTGTCTTCAATGCATCCAGAACTACAATTCAGATTTTAGGCACTTTTTAATGCAAGACTTAAGTTAAATCTCAAGTAGGATCTTGATAGAACTTGAGGGTAGCAATACATCTACAATTTTACTTTTGTAATTTATGCATCCAAACGAATAAATATATTGACTTCTTTCCAAGTCATATAGTAATAGGTGGAGTATGTTTTTTTGCTTATGTCTATTATCTTAGTCAATATTATGATGGCAACGATGTTGTCTTCTTCTCAGAATAGGATAACATATTTCGCGTATCTTGAAGAGAGTTCTACAAGAAAAAAAACTTCCAAAATCGCTCATTTATCAACAAACGAGAGCTCTATTTGCATTGCTACTCTGAAAATACTCGATAATAAGTTTTTCTTCGACAGTGGTTCGCGATGTCATGATGTCGACGATGGACACAATGTATTTTGTCATATTGATCAGCAAATGATAGCTGTTTAATAAATTTCATTTGTTACACGATTGCAAGGCTGTGAGGATTTGGATTAGCGTTTCATCTGTATGCAAACTGACACGAAAAATGTTGCAGCTGTTAGAGTCCTTGCTATCAATTAGATTGACTCACAAAGATACTTAGACCTGGCTTTTCTAAATAGCGACTGCATAGATTTTATTATTAAAAATTCCTATAGTTATAATCATCGGCGGGCCAGCGTCTCATATGGAGGCATGGCAGTAAATAATTATGCACCATTTTTTTAACAGAAAGCGATGTTTTAAGCGTGGCGATTGTATATACGCAGACCGATTTATACCACTAATAGTTTTTTCAGGTGTGGCAATACATTTTTTAGGTGTAACAATTGCTACCAATTGCCTCCTGGTGGCCAGCCGATGGCTAGAATTTAATTTATATTTAGGAAGTCGAGAATGCCGAAAAACTTGTAGAATAGTCAACCGTTGAGCATATTCAAATGATATGATCAACATTCTTAGAAAATGACAGGATCACATTTTTCGCCATCTTCAGCATCACTCATAACTCCTGAGAGATGCGGGGCCACATTTTTTCGATTTCGGTGGCCAGGATCGGGGCTGGAATGGCATGTCTGTTGTTATGACATCTCTACATAAAAAGAATTTGTTTCAGTAAAAAGATATATCATTATGTAAAGCGTAGTGTTATTTTGATTGTTAGTTAAATTTCGTTTCGTTCTGACAAAGAAAATGGATATCTATATAAAAAACAGAACTATTTTTACCCAAAAGTATAGGATTACCTTTTCTATCATTCCCATTATTGGTGACATCATGAAGGCGTAAGTTATTTACAAATAATGATTCTGTTAGGCAAATACTGCGTATGTACGGAATGAGTTTTTCAGAAATAAAATAACTTGTAATTTGCTGGTGCCTGATACAGTAATTGCTATTAAAACAGATCAACAATTAACTTGTGTAAACTTAATTAGGTCCAAAAATATTTCGTATATTAGAGAAGAAAATATAGAATGAAATCCTCTGGTTGGATTGTTTCATGATTACTCTGAATTCAAACTATACATTGCTCACTACTTAATCTAATATGATTTAAATTTTTCAAAGAGAAAACGTGACGATTCACGAGAAAATTTTTTTAAAATGGCCAAAGGTAAATAATTGCGTAGAAGCATTTTTCTAATTAGCTACTTTATGAGCATTTCTAGAAGAGGTTCTCCAATTCATATTTCCGTTCAAACAAAAAACAGTTTTATTTCAGAATCCTATAGAAATTAATTTGTCGATTTAAAATAAAATTTTGAAAGGATTTATCAGCCAATTTGATTATCGTCGATTGATGTGAATGGTATCTTTTGAATGGAAAAGCTAAAACTAATTCTGATTGTCAGTCTCTTCTAATATGAATGATTGAAATGCATTGACCACTGATAGCAAACTACTAAAATATCTAATGGTTATTTTTGTGCATCATAGTAGCGGCAATAGCTACTGATTTAAGACTTCGACGTCGTTTGCCTTCGTCATCGAACGGATTCGTCGATGGTTTTCCTGGTTTCTGGACTAGTTTTGGTGTAGTTTTTGAACTAGTTGCTTTTTTTAATTTCGCTAAAAAATCATTTGTTAATAAAGTTGTATCATTTAATAATGGAGTATATGTTCCATCATCTAGAATTAAAAACGATCTGTTTTTGCTTTTGTTCATTATAAAAAATATAAATCGTCTACCATCAATTTCTGTTAATACACAATGAACATGTGCTGGATTACGCCGTCGTTCAGTTGAGAAAAAATTCGGTTCAGGTGTTGCAAGACGAAATGGTTCTCCATTACTAATTAAGCATAAATCTAATTTTATTGTCGATGATAAACAACAATGAGTTCGGATATAATTTAATATATGTACTGGCTAGTCGGTAGAAAATTAAATTAGTAAAACAAAACAAAAACAATAAAACAAAGATTTACTCGACAGTTTCCATTTACAAGTAAAACAGAAGCTTCGCCGTAGTGTACTTCGATCAACATTTTCTTTTTCTATAATACTATTCGCGTTCGATAAAGAAAAACAACAAAAAAAAAAAGAAAATCGATTTCCCGTTTAATAAACATTCTTAAGGTGACACTTTATCATTCCTGCCTAACATCTAGAAAAAGAATTCTACTTCACCGGTATGCATAGACATTATTAATTCCAAATGAATAGTCAACATTGATATATTTATCCAGGACACTTTTCAAATAACAAAACTCTTCGATTTTCTTTACATTTTCAACATTGTAGCGCGGATGTGTTCATAAGAAGAAAAAGGAAACACTTAGCCGATAGTTTAGTTTTTTAAACGCTAAATGAGTAGATTTTCAAGTTGTCGATATTATTTCAATACATTGTTGATCGTTATATATATATATTCAGTTTTTTTAAACAATTAAGCAAAAGTCTATTCGATTATATCATAAGATTTGATCGAATTAAATCAACAGAAAAAACATGAAGTCAAACATGTATTAATATACATAAATTATGCAGCGAACAGAAAATTTATGCAATCTCTTCTCTATTTCATTCATCAAGTGACGTCTAGTCATCAATTTATGAAAGAAAACTAACTGAATTCTACAGAAAATGAAAAAGAAAAAACTTTTTTTTTCTTTGTTCAAATACTTTAATAATGACTTCCTTCAAAATCTTGAATTAAATCGTTTGACTTTAATTTGTATAGCTTAATAAACAACCAATGAAGCCTATATCGATACTCTTGGATGACATGTTACTATATCTGATAGTTTTAAATACTATTTTTTAAGCATAAAATATGATCACAATTATCGAATGAGTATTGACTGAATAGGAAAAAAAGTGATGGGCAGTTGAATTAAAAATCGACAAGTTTCCTGTGCTTCTTAATGAGTCATGTTATGAATGGTATTAATCACAACACGATCTTTTAGGGCTTTTTTTCTTGATTTTACATGTTCCAGCGGAGTTTGACACTAAAAAATGTTGTCTAGTTGGATCAAATAAAACTGAATTGAACCTTCAACATCAGAAAATTTTTGACAAAGTTTCTCAAATCTATTCACCCAGTTTCTAAAGCAAAAAGCCACTGCGTATTGTAGACGTCGTGAAATTTTGATTTTTAGCCAATCCCAAAATTTCCCCACTGTAATACTCGTTCATGACGAATTTTTCAAGAAATACTTCCTCATTCGCTCAATTGTGAAATATTGTGAACAAATAGCTTTTAAAAGAGGATCATTTTCTTCTGTCAAAAATGAATATGTTTTATTTGTCTTGAGAGTATCTGGTTGTATAATGATTGTACTAGGTAATAAATGCTATGAAAGATAAACTGATTATTTATGTCTAAACGTGCTGTCTATTTTTATATAACATAAATCATTTGTTTTGTTCGTTCTTCAGGTTATCATTCAGAGAAAAAGAACAGTTAGCAAACGTTAGAAGGGTTGTCAGTATTGATTCAAATACGTGATTATTATCGATTGTTCAGGAAAATCATTAGTTTCATGTGTTTATCCAACACGCTAAACTTCCTTTCTTGTTACAACTCAGTTAACTGCTTCACAGTTGGTGGCATAGTTTCGCATAACTGGAAGAATACTAGTAGTACATATATGGGTGAATCCACGGATATCCAACCACCTTTTTGGAAAAAGTTTTTTTTATCGACCTTTTTTATTCTAGTTAGCCGGGTCGGGATCAGAAAACAGCTTTGATCGAAAGAAATTGCCGACTTTCACCTTAAATGAGGGAGATCTGGAACATTTTCTAGGAACATCTAATGAGGGTCATCCAAATTATTTCAAGATTTTGGGCTCATATTTTGCCCATTATTAGAGGATCACTAGACTAGCATAACCTTCAAAGGATTCTTCTTTTGATTGAGATTTGACCGAGATACGAATGTTTCAAAACATAGATTTTTCATTTTTTTAAAGTTTTCTAAAAATACTGCGTTTTGAAACATTCGTATCTCGGTCAAATCTCAATCAAAAGAAGAATCCTTTGGAGGTTATGCTAGTCTAGTGATCCTCTAATAATGGGCAAAATATGAGTCCAAAATCTTGAAATAATTTGGATGACTCTCATTAGATGTTCCTAGAAATTATTCCAGATCTCCCTCATTTAAGGTGAAAGTCGGCAATTGTTTTGGGTCAAAGCTGTTTTCTGACCCCGACCCGGCGAACTAGAACCAAAAAAATCGATAACAAATCTTTTTCCAAAAAGTGGTTGGGTCTCCATGAATTCACCCATATGAATAACGAGATGACAAATGAAAACTTTTTTCTCGTCGTTAGTTTAAAAAAGTTTTACTTATTTACAAATGCTTGTTCATGAACTTAAATCAATACTGAAAATACAGTAAAATGAAAAGAATCTCTATTAATAGTAGAAGATGTTTTTTGAATATTCGCTGATTTCCTGTGCTATAATAACTTAAAATGAAATCTTCATTATGATCGTCACCATTGAGATGATGTCATATGTACGAGTACTATTCATTCCTAACACTCTTTCGAAGAAAAACGAACGAATTTGTAATATTCTGTTCTTTATTCAGATTAGGGGTGGCACTTTACGTTAATTTCATATTAAGTGTAAGTAAAACTACCTAATCAACTCTCTTAATTAACTCAAATTAAAATCAACGGTTCACCCCTAATTCAGATTAAGGGTTTTAGTAAAAAACAAATTTTAATGTAATATTTTATTGTCTTTGTTAGAATACATGTAACATATAAAGAATAACGACTACATGAATAAAAAAAATACAGCAGTATGAGTCATTATTAGTTTTTTTTTTGTTAGTAGTGTTTTTATCTATTTATAATAGTCACTCGACTATTTACGGTTAATTTGCAGCACCCGCTCCTCCACTTGATTGACCAAACCAAAATGATAGAATAGCTAAAGCTACATACGAGCAAAAATGGGCCGTTACCATGAGATCAAACGACGAACCCACACTACGTTCGACGTAGGAGACAAATGTTCCTAATAAAAAGATTGTTGCGACGAATAATAAAATGATTGGTACTAATTGAAGAGTACCACTTAAAATATCGAACATTTGCAAGACAAGACTGACAACAGATACAATCAAAAGTATAAACGAAATAATAGAAAGACCGGCTGGTGCTTTGTATTCCGCGTCAAATATGCCGGTCGAACCATACCATGATTTCGTAGCTAAGCCAATAACACAAAAGAGAGCTGCTACCGCTGTTATAGCAATGACAACAAGCAGCACTATCCGTCCTGATACACGCATATCTTTGTATTACCGATAGAGATCTGACAACTGGTGAAGGTAACCGTTAGAAAAGAAAGAATAAAAGAGCACGATCAAATTTCTTTTTCTTTATATGATTTCAATGAGATGAAGTAAATATATTTTGATTGTAGAATGTTATTCAACGAACAGTTTGTTGCTGTGAAAGCTCCATAAAGAATATCGGACAAATCAAGAGAAAAAAAAGAGAATACGCTCGTATACGGGAAGGACATAAATAATGTCTCCTTTTCTATGTAAGCGATATTTGCTTTACTATCTGCCATTGAGACGTGATTCTTTTTTCCAAAAGATTCCTTATTCAATTCTCCACAAAACTTCGTGTTAGATTTTGCTTTGAAGCACCATAGTGAAGAATCATGCAAATAGGTACATCTTCAAATGATTTTATTTCTTCTCAAGATATAGATGCACTTAATATCATTTCGTAGCCCTTGGAAAGGTTCATCTGTTGCTCGCATCTTGAACAATAAATCTAATTTTTCTACAGTAAAATATTACCCGGCAAAGGCACGATTACCATACAAATGAATAGCACACTTGAAAAACTCGTTTCTGTCTCGAATAGATGCCTGTCAGAGAAAAAAAATCCTGTTTGAAATTTAGTGATTTTGCTTCTTGTAATCTTCTTGAATGGATTCTCTAGTGTAACCTTTGACGGTAAAGTCTCTTATCGAATTTTGTAGCGAATTGAATAAGGGATCTTTTGAAAAAAGTCAAGTACCGGTGAAAGAAAAGTCTATATACAAAAGATGACATTCTTTATGGCCTACCAGTTATGAGTAAAGTCTAAGATAAATTTACGTGAGAGTAGAGAGAGAGAGAATCTATATTCAAGCATCTACCTGCATGCGAATCAGCAGTAAAAGGAAAGAGAACCGTTTTGTATATTGACATTTTTTCTCTCTCTACTTCTTTGAATAGATCTAGTATTGCACTCAAATGAAGAAAAACGAGTGGTGTGCTAAAAAGGAATTGTTTTAGTAAATATATAAAAGCATTCGATCGAAATTAAATCTAAATTACATGTTAAAAATCATAGATCTTTCCGTTGTATCAATGAGCCGAAATTCTTTAAGATGCAAAAAGTTAAAGTTCGTCTGTATGACTTTCTGTTCAGAAGTGAATTGTTCGAGTTCACGGCCATGTATCACATGAATATCAAGCATGCTCACGAGATGTGTTCCTGCTCGAAATAAAACTTGTTCGCAACTTTAGTCAAATGCCTACAGCTGTTTGCACTCGATTAAAAACGTATTAAGCATATGAATCATGTATTGATCAGCGACGACTATAGATGAAGTAAAACGAATCGAATCATACGATGTTGTAAGATGAATTGTTCTTTTCAACTGTACAAAATGTGCAACAACGGTTTAATAGATTATTTTCTACTACGAAATATGATTCGAAATTTATTAGTTGAATTTTATATTGAAAAGACCTCGAAATCCATTCATTTGCTTAGGGTTTGTGTTTACTCTATGTAATATTGTATCGCTGTTCAACAAACGAATTCATTTTTTCTTTTTCATCTACGCACTGATATTCGACCAGGAATTTTTACAGGACGTGTCTGATTTCTCACACCTGTAGGAGAGAGCACAAAAATTGTTTGTCATTGAAAAATGAACCGAACATATTTAATTACTAGAAAATAATGAACGTGCTTTTAATAATATGCGAGGGTGGCAAATAGAAGCAGTTTGATTATCGGCAATGGTAGCCAACATTTTTAGCAAAACGTAAAATCTTTCGTAAAAAAATTTTCTATCGAAATACGATGCCATTTTTTAAGACACACACTTCCTGATAAGAAGTGATTAAATCAAGACAATTTATATATTAAATTTTCTAATTTCATTTTTCAGTTCTTTTACTTCGATATTCAGATGTGTCGAGAAAGTTTCTCTGAAAAAAATAATGATTACTTAAATTCGGGCAAACAATAATATTCAGTATTCAACTATAATTATAGTTTTCTTTTTATAGAATTGTGCGCCAATAATTATAAAATACACGAAATTGTGATATGTCTACAACTATTCAATGTATAATGGAGAAAGACAAAGTGAAAGAATTCACTTCCTCACCGATTCCGTGATCGGTTTTCTTTACAAAGTTTGTCTTTTACGACTTTGATAAATTGAAAATCTTGTAGTTAGTTGTGAACAAGAAGGTACAAGTGAAGCCTGTGCTTTTTTGTATTTAACATATATCTATTTTAACAATGATCTCTAACACGTCAAT
This sequence comes from Rotaria magnacalcarata, assembly GCA_900239745.1. NCBI lineage: Eukaryota > Metazoa > Rotifera > Eurotatoria > Philodinida > Philodinidae > Rotaria > Rotaria magnacalcarata. The sequence goes on along the minus strand of OENM01001301.1, from coordinate 1,901 downwards.
TTCATATCATTTTGATTAGAAATCGAGGCTTAAAAGGCTTAATAATGAAGCTCTACACACATATTAATGCCTGGATTTCTACTTGTGCTCCGATCATCAAATAATGACCAGTGACACAGTGCAGTTTTCATGTGAAGATAAAGAAATTTTCATCATCTTTGACAGTAGCACCCCATGGGTATGGTATTCTAAATAGTTTGTCTTCTATTTTCGCCATGATTTGTTTTCCATAGTATTGTCTAGTAAAGATAAAAAAGTATAAGAAAATATCTCGTGTAATTGCGAAGTACTCTGGTATTTATCAATTTAGAAATCAACGATGTTATAGATAGGCATGCATCGAACCCGAACTACCTGGGTTCGGTCATACCCAGATTGGATAATGGGATTCCTGTGTCTACTTATTCGTATCCTTCGAAGTATATAAATGAATAACAAATAGTACCCATAGCTAGATAATAAAAAATGATTTTATTTCAAAGGTGTCCCTTTCTCAATCTATTATAGATAATCTTATTTATCAGGAAAGCATACAAGTAAATAGGCTTCTTTCAATATTTCTCTTGGGCTCATATACAGGAAATCGTCGAATGGTTCTCATTATTGAAATGATTCTTCTGATGGTCTAAGTAGGGATGTGAGAATTCGAATACTACCAATACCAATACAATTTAGTATTGGTGATATTGATATTAGCATTATTAGTATTAATATTTTTAGTATGCCGATTAGGGGTGGGCCATTAATATTAATGATTAATGAAAAACATTAACATTAATTTTAAAATTAATGTTTTTATAAATCATTAATATTAATGTCAATGTTCTTGAGTGATATTAACGGTTAACGGAGACATTCACCATTAGTATGAATAGTAATGTTTTCGTTAATATTAGGGATTATATTTTCATTAATCATTAATATTAATGTTAATGTTTTCATTAAAATTAATGAT
>OENM01001300.1:3269-38192 GCA_900239745.1 Rotaria magnacalcarata | reverse complement strand
GATTTCCATGGTTTACACCGAAAAAATAGTCGGCATAGTGTAACCACGGAGGGTTTCTTTAGTGAAAACTAATTTCGCACAAAACAAGAAAAAAAATTGCTTAGAAGTTTGAAACGAATTCCGAACGTTTTTTGGTTTCGTAGAATATTTACGACAATCGAAAAAAGACTCTCCGACCATTGTCAATCATTTTGAAAGTATCTTAGATTTTTACGAAATCTTTCTCAGGACTTCGAGTTCATTAAAAAAATGGTTTCGTATTACGCCTTTTTCCGATTTGTTCAGCTCCACTAGGGCTGTGCTAGCGAGCTTTTTCGAAAGTATACTATTGATTCTAAATATAATTCGTGTTTTGGTAAAACTCAAAACGATGAAATCTATTCCATAAAATATTTTCCTAATCGCAAAAAAAGAAAACCTTATGATATGAGATTCAGTAGTTTTTTTGGGCGTACGAAATTATAAAAAATTTACTTGAAACATAATACCACTTTCCATTGGCGGTTGGAAATAAATTGTTGGCTATTTATATTTCTTATTGTCTCCATTCGTTCCAATCCAAAACATCGGGAAGAATGAGTCTCCGATTTTGGAAGTGTGGATTCACCAAAAGAGAAAACGGTTAGCACATAAAATAATGCAGTCTCACTCGGAAAAATCCACTGCAGGCTGTTGAGAATAAAAGAAAAGAAATATGCATGTCACTTAATACGTCACCATGAATGTTTTTCTTTTTTACGTTTTGCAATCACAAATATAAGATAAGAGAAGCAGAAAGCAAATGGCCATCGTTAGCTCTTTTCTTTTTCAAATGAGTCAATATCATACAAAGTATTCTATTTTACTGATATCATAGTATTCGAGTCGTTGTAAATAACAAATTCTGGCGTCGTCATCGCGTTTGTGTGAAATCGATCAGTGCAAACGTCCATGTCGGGCTTTGTGTTTGTGTTGTCAACAATATTTATGCCGTGATCATCTGAAAGAACATGATGATTTAATCGATGCAAAACTTCCACCATTAGTCGATCAAATCAATTCACTTTCAGATCAACTGAACAAAGGAACATCACTCGAATCATTTTGTGTTACTGCTCTGAATCAATGGCGTGACAATGCTCATAGGACAGTGGATCAATTTTATGAAAGGAAGCGTCAGCAATTCGAAGAACTTATTCAAGAGAAAAGAAATAGACAGAAACAAGAAGTTATTCACGTAGGATCCAATGTGAGCGAACTGATTCGGGGACACGAAGCCACGAAAGAACAGATTGATTCAATCACTGATTATGTTCGAATTCTCGAACAAGACATTAATAAATTTGAACAGAATCAATTCATCTTTACTCCGTTGGTAATTGATGACAGCCTAATTTTGATTCGACAGGATGCTGCATCACATTGGCTTTTGTCTTCAACAGCGAACAGTGGCGATTCTATATTGAGTAGTGACAACCATCCATCGACACGTCAAAAACGTAATATCGGTACTACAGGTAACGAAAGTACAAATTTTTCACTGTAATATTTTCATATGGCTAGTTGAAAGTTCTTCTAAGTTATTAGTCTGCAATAATCATATTTTCTGAAAGATTTTTCTTGATAGAAAAGGTTTAAATTCATCTTATTGAGAGTTAGTCATCGTCATGTTAAAACGATCGTGCGAATGAAAATGAAATCTTTATCTCAAATAACACAATTTTGTCTTTTCACGTGTTTTGTTTTACCGAAGATCGTATAAAATAGTAAGATTAGATTTTTATTACAGATAATATTTTTTCAAAATCAATGAAGCCGAATAGATGGGAAATTGAAGAACAAGCTACTGGAATTACGGATACCATGCGAGTAAATATATTGAGCATAATCAGCACTACGATGGATACACATGATCGATCAGCAACGAAAGAAGTAGCGAGAGATGTAAAAAATTGGCTCGATGAAACTTATGGAAAAAGTTGGATGGTGGAAATTTATGATAAACACGAACATCAGCCACATCGTAATATTACGAGTTCCAAGTATTTCCAGGTGAAAGATACAAAATTCGGATGGACTATTTTAATTTTTAAATAAACAACAAGAAAAAAAAGGATGATCCACTTCACGATTGATTAGATCGTTCATGTCATCAAGATTGTCAAATATTTTTCTTTATGTTCTTTTGTTTGTCGAGGAATTCTAAAAATGCTAACTTTTAATTGTGACGACGAATAAAAGTTTCAGGTCGAATAGAAACGTGTGGGCTACTTTTACTGCAGTTGAGAGATTCATGAACAAGTGAATAACAACATGACCAATGTTGTCTACCGATAGCTACCTTCTTGCCCAAATTGAAGCCACATTTTAAATAAGAACAATCTTGGAGTTTTGAGTGCCACGTTCCTATATGAGTACAATCACCACCATCATTGTCTTGCATAAAGAATTGACGATCACATCTCTCGCAAATGGAAGACGCCAGCGAGGTGTCAACTGCAGGCTCCTGAGAATTAAACAAGAACTAATTGTTTATTAACTATGAATTGAAACAATTTTAGTTTCATGAGCTTAGAGAAAACTATAATCGAGAATAGAAAATCATGAAATAATCTCCATACAGAAAGATACAGGGTGTTTCATAAATAACACCCCGATAAGAAATTAAAATATCTCCGCTAGATGTCGACCAAATGAGCTGATATTTTTACCAGTGGTAGAGGCTTACTTAAAGTTGTTTTTCATAAAGAAACCATGAACAAACTATTGTCCTATATATTAAGACCAACGTCAACAGGGATTTTTTACTTGTTACAGATCCTGCAAAATACTATAGGATTGTTTCAGAATGTTTTTAATAAACTTTTGCTCATCTATTTATACTTTCTTATAGACAAACAATAAGACTCCATCATAAGCGAATTGAATACATTCTTAAATTCTGATCTGTTCAAGAAAGAAAGACTTCAAAAGTGCATTGATGCTAATGGACGCCAATTCGAACATATGAATTAGGCTGTTCTATAATCTCACTTTGTATTCGTTGTGATTAATACAATAGACCTTCTTTTGATCTTCACATGTCATTATCTGGAGGATAAAGTTTTGAAAAATGCGCATAAGTCACCTTAGAACATTTTTTAGGATCTGTAACAAGTAAAAAATCCTTGTTGACGTTGGTCTTAATATATAGGGCAATAGTTTGTTCATGGTTTCTTTATGAAAAACAACTTTAAGTAAGCCTCTACCACTGGTAAAAATATCAGCTCATTTGGTCGACATCTAGCGGAGATATTGTAATTTCTTATCGGGGTGTTATTTATGAAACACCCTGTATATTGATCTTTATTCACCAACAAGTGCACCTACTCTCATAGCCACTGACGGAATTGTTTTTGCCGACTCTTCGCTGTTGTAACAAGGATTCTCTGGTGAATTCTGTAGTTAATATTTACTGTATCCTAAATACAAGAGATTGTACATATGAAAATAAAACATTCATCGACATGGATCAGTTATGATAGTACGAACTCAGCCGTAATCAACGGTCTTGAGTTTATAGCAATATTTCAATGCAAGACTATCTACCTGATCTTAGTACCATTGACGCTTGCTCTGATGACTTGGCTATTCTATCTGTCATCTCAGTATAGTTTATTTCAATTAAATGAATAACAGACTGCGTATCATTATTATCAATGATGCGAATATTCGATGGTTTTTCAAGCATTTTTCGAATTTTATGCATTTGGTCCATCCATTTCGTTAACTCCGCTTCAGTATAATCGTCTGATTCACGAACCACTTTTATTTCTTTAGTGACTTCATCCAAGTATAGCGTCAGTCGTTGTCTACTATGATCAAGATATTCTCCCAGGTCGAACTCACCCCATCGGATCCGATGGGAATATGTCGGAAGTCGTCGGAATCCTTGGTATTGGATTCCGACAGGAAGTTGTCGGATATCGGAAAGTGTCGGATTTTTAGGGTTCCGACAGGATCCGGGTCATTCAGGCATTTTCCGACATCCGACAACTTCCTGTCGGAATCCAATACCAAGGATTCGGCCAACTTCCGACGAATTCCCATCGGGTCCGATAAAATCCGATAATTTTACGCTAGGATCCGACAGGATCCGACTATCGGATTGTTCGTCCTGGGGCTTCTAAATCTCGTCGAGCTTCTTCAGCAGCAATTTGAATCTTTGCAATCGACTCTTTCTCCCAATTATTTACGTAAGACACCAGAGAATGCGTAGTATTTTCTGGTACTAAATCTCGTTGAAGTAGATCATGCTCTTGTCCGATATCATCTAATTGTGTCGAAAGTTCTTGTCGGTGTTCGTTGAAATGTTTTGCACAAAACCATTGTTGACATCCACCACATGTGGCGACACCTCCACCTTTATTACACTTAACACACGGTTGCTTTGTCGTACCTGAAGCCATATTTAAGTATCTGAAAAGCTCAACTGACTCGATTTCTTGCTGCGTTTCGATGAAAAGTAAAAGTATGTCGATAAAAACAAACTTTTTGTCGCTCTCTTCACATGTGAATTTACAATGTGACGAGAAGAAATAGCAACGAAAAAGTTTTTTTTTCAGTCATCAATCGTTTTCCAATGACGGATTAACAAAATTGACTTATCAACTGTGAAAATCATGTTTGATCAACATCTCTTTCATCTAAAAGATTACCAATGGGATAATCTTCGTTGGTATTTCGACTCTTACGTATGAATGAATCTGTGCAATCTTTCTGCTTGCTAAACATCGTGTTTTAAATTTCACACCACTAAGAAACGTCTGTAGTTTGATTAATTATTCTTTATGACATAAATGATTTATTTTATCAGGTAAAATGTATGCATCAACTTTTCCTAATCACATGAGATTTACATGCTATTATAAATAATAATAAAAGCAAAACAAAACATATGAGAAAATCCAATAAATATGAAAATATACAATTTTAAACAATCAAACGTCGTTCTTGTTCATGAGCAGTATTTGAATTTTTTGAGTTAACATCTCCATTATTAGCATTAATTGACTGATTTGCTGACACATTCATTGTTGGCGTACTTGGCAAATTAACAACAGGATTTATTGAATATAGGTAAACAGCAGTTGAAACAATAAATATTGCAATAAATGTATATATACTAACAGGTATGCCAAAAAACATCCATGCTAAAATACTTGTGAAAAGTAATTCAAGAGCGCTAGCAAATGTTTTCAATATAGACGTCATTGATTTAAGAAATAATGATGTTACAATTCCTACAGCTGCATTATTAATTATAATCAATAGTATAAGAAACTGTTTGCCTGATAATATTATACTGAATGTATCAAAAATTTTATGGACAGCTGATAATGTTGGCTGTTGACGATCACAATAGATTAATAAAACGAAATTGCATAGAATTGAATCAACGTACATAAATGCATTTTGTAACATTGTATCAACTTGATTTGTTCGATCACTTTTTAATAAATATTCGTTATAGACACCAGCAAAACAAGAGCAAAATACTTGAACGAGAATCAATATCAAATGCACACTAATTGCTGATGGAGGAGTCGTAATTGTTTGTTTATTTGATTGAATTGTTGTTGTTGTTGTTGCTGTTGTTATATTTCTTGTCGAGATACGAGTTGATGATGACGATACGGATGAGTGTTCAAATTGTTTTATAATACAACCCGATGTAAGAAGAATAAGGGATAACCATTGCAGACGTGTTAAACGTTTATTAAAAAGAAACTAAATTAAAACAATAATTTGGAGAACAAAAATGATATTCTTCCTACTTGAAATATAACACCTGTGACAACAACCCGAAACTGAAGAAGTAGAAAATAAGTGGTTGGATCATAAGATGATAAATTTATGAACGCCAAATTATTATACAAACAGTACAATGCCGACGGAATAAAATACAGAATTATTACTAAAGAAAAATTATTCTCTATGAAGTTATTTCAATAATAAATAGTTGATCCAAAACTACGACGGAAATAGATGCGCAAATCAGGAAGGGTTGTGTAGTTGAATTTCTAAAGTAGGCGTGAAGGATGACGCTTTTGATTGTGTCAAAAAGCATTTAATTAACACGACAAATCTCTACTAATGAACTAGGACAATGAGTTAAAACTCACAGACGAAACCATAAAGGTATTGACTGCTTACTTATCGAATGGAAGCTTCTGTGATTATTCCATAATTTTGGATATCTATTTTCATTCTATATAATAAATAGATTTCAACAAGAGAAATTTTCACATGTTTTCACTAATCACCGAACCGACACCATCGTAATTAGTATATTTCTATTGATTTCATATGTTTTTCATTAAAAACTATCAACCGAATTCGAAGGTTTGATTTGTTAAATAATTATTTAGCAGGTTTAACAAAAAAAAAACAGATTAAAATCAAAAGCTCTGTGTTAAGATTATAAGTCGTTATGTATTACCTACATCTTCGTTCTTTTTTCATAGGTTTACGAAAATTCGATAAAAACTACAAATGTTTGGCAAATATTTTCAATAAATATAACCTCTTAGTACTCGATATACCGATGAAATAATCCTACTTTGTGTCTTAAGTCACCTGTTTGGTTATCTGTAATTTCTCTTCTCATCTGGCTGAATGTATGACTAGAAGAAAAATAAAATTCATAATTTGAATTATTTTCGCAATGAATATTTACGTTTGTCGATATATCGTTACAGCGCTTATCAGTTTAACGCATTCAGTAAGTAAAACGACAACGATTGTATTGTAATTATATGAATGTGTTGCTGTTTTTGAACCAGTGACTAGCAAACCTATTGAAAAATAATTATCTACTAACGCAACTGTAAACTCATTTATAATTTACCTTGATTTATAAATAGGCCCATATACGATATAAAAATAAGAAAACTCCATCGGGTCGGAAACAGATCTTTTAAATTAATTTGTCGACGTAAAGAAGAAAACATTGAAATGGGTCTTTGAAAGATGAATTTATCTAGAATAGAATCTATTCGCATTTCAATCTATTCGTAGCAGAAGTATTCCTGACTAATAAAAATTCTTTGCCTCAGATATTCCATGTCGAACGGACATACAAACGTAAACTACGGGTATCAATCTGAATAGTACTTTGTGAAAAAGAGAAACATAATTTGACCTTTTCTTTTTGAAAAGAATATCACGAGAACAACTGTAACATCGGAATGCCATTAGTAATTGTGTTTATGCCGAAAAAACGAATATTTGATAAAAGAAAATTAACAATTTAAATGAACAGTAAGTTATTATGCATTATTGGTATTGTCCGTTGTTGCCAATGGTAATGACAATAAATCTAAATAAGAAAAGCAAAATAATTCTTAGCGACGAATATTTATCAAATGCATTCAGGTGATCGTCGAGGAATGATGTAGAAAATTCTATTTTATTTTCGTCACTTTAACATATACAAGCTCGACTAGGAAATATTATTAGCATAATTTTATTCAGTTCTGTACTATGGTTAGAATGAAGAACTTCAAGCTAGGGGTAGCTTAGGATACACCCCTCTGCCATTCAGCAATCATTAGGCATGTAATCCAAATAGGAGCTTTCCGCTCCCTTTGCTACTATGATATTAAAAGTATTGAGATGCAGGAGATTTTTCTGAGAAAAGAATGTCTCATTGGAGCACTTTCGTCCTTTCCCTTACTATAAATAGTTCGTTGCCTCCCTCAATCCAAAGTTTAACTGATCTGAACTTTTATTCAAATGTATATTCGATTACTGCGACATATGTATGTTGCCAATGTAGGTATCTTATCAAGTTACAATCGAAGTTTGTCGTAGTTCTATTTTTTATTGTAATAAAACGACAAAAGAACAGCTGTTGCACTTATTCATAGTTTTGTTTTCAACAAAAGAGACACAACTTGATCGTATTCAAAATCAAATGAAATCCATGAAAAAAGCAAATTTTCACTAAATTAAAACGATTGATTATTTACTTGCAGCTTGATTAACTTCTTCTTGGATTAAATTAAATTCTTCTTTTTCTTTATTTATTTCATCTTGTTGTTCAAATTGAAGATCGCTCAGATCTGCAAGTATTTGAGCACAGGCACTAGTTACATGTTCTATGTGTTCTTCTTCATCAGTCGTGAATAAAAGTTCGTCAGGATTTGCTTGCATTACAGGTTCATGTATTGGTACAACGACTAATGAAACCGGTTCAGTTTCAATAGGTGTTGGTACTTGTGAATTGACTATTTCAGGTTGCAATGGAGCCGCAGCAACATCGGGTAATAAAACTTTTTCACCTTTCTAAACTGTATCAATTTAAATGAATGATAGAACAAAAAGCAGAATTGTAATTAACCTGGAAGAAGTTTAAATAAGCATCATGTGTACGTAAATACAATTGTTGTAGAGCATAATTAAGGAAAGCTTTTGTAGCAACACGTCTTTCTTCAACAACTACAGGATCGAAACGTTCTAAAATAAATATTTACTTTGATTTGTGAAATTGCTTTTCTGGTATCATTTAATAAATACCCATAAATCGTGTTTTTTCTGGAAAATCAGGAAATTTACCAGGACGATAAATCGCTTGGTGATAACGTTGAAGTATTTCATATAATTTCCTTATATCATTATATCGTTTCCAATATACAAGCTATAAAATTTAAAACTTAATACCATTCATCAATAGAAAGATTAAAGAACAACCACTGATAAATGTAATCCTATCAAATTCAAGTTTGGCACGTGGAGGTTGAATAGGGACGAAATTTATAAAAGCTATCTCCACTACCACCACGTCAAGTATGGACTTGTATAAAAACGATTACGAAGACCGAGAGTTTCTCAACTTCCAGACGACACTCTTGATAGTTGATGAAAAGTCAATAACTATAGAAATCGTAAATTGACTAAATATATCAACCATAAAATCATACGAATAATCATAATCTCTTACGGTTGTATAACACTCAAATAGTAAGATGACGATAAATTATTCTATTGCCTTCAATCGAATCACTATTGTCATATAGAATCTAAGAAGAACACAATACTCAAAAAACAATTTTTCATTTAAAAGTTAATCATGATTAAACTTATTTCATAACTAAAACAACATACTGAATAATAGAAAGAAGAATTTCGATTATCTTAGAAGTCTCACATAGTTTGACGAGTTGTCAATGAGTTGTGTCGCATTGTTATAGAAAGAAGAAAAAAAAACATTCATGTTGCATGTAATAATTTACTTTCTTATAAAAAAAAGAAAAGATTCGAGACTCCGACCAAAAACATATGAAATGAAGAGGAAGAAAAGTAGAAACAGTACACCTGCCCGTCTACTTGTGTAAAATCATCACGCCATATACGAGAAAGAGAATCCCTCGTTACCAATATATGCATGATGCATATATTGAGTAACATGATAACAGGTGGCGCATAAAGAACCGGGCTTTTTTGATTTGCCTATAACTCCGTCGGTTTTCACCCTATCGATCCAAATTGTTTTCCATAAGATTACCCATTCAATTCTCTACAAATCCATGTGCTCGTGTTTTTCAAATTCTTCTACGAAAACTTTCGTTATCATGAAAAGTAAAGACCTCCGAAAATAGGTACTNAGACGTGTTCCTTCTGCTTTAAACGGTTTTCAACTTCTTGAATCATTTTGTTTGTTCGAATAATATGAGGTCGATCTAGAGACGCTGAGAGCTCAATAGAGCCGGTCTCGGCGATTATTCTGCGCCATTGAAAAGCCTGCGTACGACAAAAGGCACCTTTCAAGTCCCGAAATATTCTCCTGGGGTTTTCTCCATTTTGGTGCTTGGAAAGTACCTATTTTCGGAGGTCTTTACTTTTCATGATAACGAAAGTTTTCATAGAAGAATCTGAAAAACACGAGCACATGGATTTGTAGAGAATTGAATGGGTAATCTTATGGAAAACAATTTGGATCGATAGGGTGAAAACCGGCGGAGTTATAGGCAAATCAAAAAGCCCGGTTCTTTATGCACCACCCTTTATAAACAAAATTTAAAACATTCTTCAACCTTGTCTTGAATCTGACGATTTTAATAGTTTGGTTCTGTTATATGACACATACTTGATAGCTATTTTCAGTTAATTCTTTCGGAGTGACTTGTAAAACAATTTTATAAATTGTATGGCCACTCGGATGACGAGCTGTTTCTGGTACATCAAATGACCATAATTCACTATCTTTTGTGATTGATGCCATATATATATATATGTATGTTATGAAAAATCCAAGGAAGATAAAGTAATAGGAAATCAACAGTTGTAAGGTAACTGGCTATAATAGATAAGTAAGAAAATTAATTAATTTCTCAATGGGCATTTCAAGTAACCAATCAGAATTCCGAATTGAACCACATTGAGTTATTTGAGTATAGAAATTGAGTTCAGTATGATATTCTTTAATATTTAAATCATTGAAACTTTGACATATTTTTTTTGAACAATTCTAATAAATTTTCGCATCGATTGTCGCGACAGTAAACTAGCCCATATACATGTACGACAGTTCGTCATTACGTTATATGGTTACTATTCAAATCCAAATCGATGCAACGTTTATTAACTCTTCGGGGTTTGTATTGAAATTTCTGTCTTTTTTCAATTCCCTATTTCCTTTTATTATCCAGTCGGTACATCTCGATTGAATCGAGCTGTTAATTTATGTCAATTGAATTCGAATAAATTAACATTCAAACGATATGCAACGAACGGACAGCCCAAAGAAACAATTGATCCATTGCCGAAAAATACAGTGAAACTAACCGGTAGCGAAAATGTTCGGTAAATAAGATAATTATTCAATAAAGATATTTTATATTAAATTTAAGGTCAGTTTATGGTGCTCTTGCAAGTGCAACAGAAACTAAAAACAATACAAACACAAGCAATAAAACAAGGTGCGCTAATTTTCATAGTAAACTAAAAGAAATGAAACACTCGTGCATTGTTTTTCCAGTGCTAGTCAAGACGCTCCGTTTCAAAGTGAAAGTGATTTACGTGATAATGTATTACGAGAGTCATTGAAATTCGTTGAAGAACTTGGCTGGACAATAGATGCTATTCGAGCCGGTTTGTTTTTACTTTTTCATTGTTACTATTTCAAAAGCAAAGCAATCATTAAATAAGTGTGGAGCTATGAGCAACATTTTGATTAATAAAAATTCGATATAGGATGGTATCATATAATTAGCTATATATTGTTTGATGTATATTAATACAGGTATACGTACAAGTAATCAATCATCGACAATTGAAGGACTATTCAGTAGTGGATATGATCTGGTGGATTACTTTCAGCGTGATGCTAATTCTAAAATGTCAGCGTATATGAAAGAACAAGTAAAGAAGTAAGATTATTAGTGGGAAAACTTTCGGAAATCTTTTTTTTTAAATTTTATAGAGGAGAGATTCAAGGAACGCGTTTACTTATTGATAGTCTGAAATATCGACTTGGTCTTGTTATACCTTATGCAAGTACATGGGGTCAAGTATGTAATATGTTTTAGCAATCTGATAATTTAGTCCATAGGTTTTAATTCGTACAAAAAAAAGGATTTTCCGAAACGTCAATATCTTTTCTTCATGGGTATAAGACTGTAATCACCATTTTGTTTTTGTTTTGTTCTCTGTAGGCCATGGCACAAGGAGCATTGCCTCAAAATTCAATGCGTAGTTGGAAAAGTATATTGGAATTATCAAGTGACGCTTGGCATGGCATTGGTGATACATCGACGGATGTAAATAATGATATAGACATGTTTAGTCTCTATTATAATTATTATTTTTTCTTTCATATCTAGATTAATTGGTATACGAAGCGACTTGTAGTTGCTACTGTTTATAAAAGTGCAGAAGTGTACATGCTTCAAGATCAATCTCAAGAAAAACTCGATACAATGGACTTTTTAGAAAGACGTCTGAATGATTTTCAAACCCTTGGTTCTCTTCGAAATACTGTATGAATAAGTTGTTTTTTTTATTTCGTATTTTTCATTAAGTTCTAATTTAGATGTCAAAATCTTTATCGGACACAGCCCAAATTACCAGTGGTATTTTCTCCGTGGTATGTCGATGAAAACGTTTTTTTTAATAAGATTACATCAATTTGTAAACTTTTATTTAGATTCGTAATTTAACTTCTCGTCGTTAGACCAAGCCTGAGTTTTGTATATTTCTAATTTCAGCAAAATATTCATTTTTCTTTAAAGTATATAAAAAAAAAACGTTGCATTAAAAAATTAATTTTCTTCATAACATCTTTGGTAATACTACAGAATTAAACACGAATCAAGATAAATCTTCATCATCATCCTCATTTAAATAGGCATCCTGTTGGAAGTCAATCTAACGAAACAAAAAATAAATAAATCGTTTTGATTATTGATAGAAGGAAAACTCACATCATTATCACTTTCAGTTGTTTGCTCAATTTCATCTTCATTATAATCATTTTCTACAGCAAGATCCAGATCATCAGACAAACCGGAATAATCATCATATTCAGATGGACTCGGTATAAGTTCATCTTGAGTCTGATCACCGTCAATATCATCATCGGATACATCTTTAAATCATAAGATCAGAATTTAGTTTTTTCGCATCGAAAAAATCTACCTTCAAAAATTAACGATGGGTTTGTTGACAGTTTATCATTACTGTTGGATAATTCCTTGGCATGATTATTGATCTAAATGGAAAATTGAAAATATTCGTTCCCTTTTGTACATCTTAGCTGGCAAAAGTAGCTGAAATATTTTCGGTTAGCAACTAGAGAATTGAAATTCTTCAAAAACAAATATTCAGTATGACAGCTGACACATTTTAATCTCGAATGAATTCGACTTATAGGCTGTGATAATCACAGATCTTATCGAGTCTAATAATAAATGTAATAACGATGACTCATGACGAAATTTATCGAAATATAAAGGTATGCTAAATATGAATGATCTGTCGATTTGTCTATGAAATAAAACCTAGTCATTGCAAATCACATACATGACTATCAGACTTGGAAGAGTGACGCAAAACTGTCATTGCACGTTTATTATTGTCATGTTAACTGAAGAATGAAATAAAATAAAAATGTAGAAAAGTATTTGTGTTACTCATAAGCCGAGAAAGTAATTTTGTCCTTGAGTACCCTATTCATCAATTAATACAATCATATTCTAATAGGACTCTATTAAGTAATTTGCCTATATAACTTTAATTATATGTTAAAAACGATTTTCAACTATTGATACGCTTGATTTATTTGCTCGATACAGAAGATATCATTTTGAAAAAATGTCGATTTTGCTTTTCATTTTTTACTGAATTAGTCATTAGTATGTATTTTTATGAGATATTCACATTGGTCCTGGCGTCAATGGATATTATGAGTCAAAATTATATTCATATTTTACTTGTGAATCGATAAGTAACACTTTTCCGTGCAGGCGAGCTAATTTTGGATAAAGTTTCGTATGTGAGTCAATCAATTCGTACATCGGAGCAAGACGTTCCGTAATATCGGGACACTAAAAAAATGGTTAAGACTTCTTCCATGATAAAAATATGTATCCTCTTTTTTGGCTCACTGTCATAAGAAACGATGAATGTATAGTTAATAATACACGTAACCATTTTGATGCAATAAGACCTCTAAAATAGTAATGAAAATTTTAAATTTTCTAAAATTATGTTTTCCTTTGTCTTACTTTTCAGAACTTTGATAAAGATATTTATTTAAACAGTCGACTAATGGCAATAGACTTGAGCTTGGAAGTGCACGCAGTGTTTTTTCAATAACTTTTTCATTTCGACTACATAGTACTTGCTATGAAAAAGCAAATAGATGAGTCATTGTATCTTCGTCTCTTTTTATTTCAACCCACAATATGTAAAAAAAAATGAGCGATCAATCATGCATGTAATGATATTTACCATTACGCCTAAAATTACCTCGATACAAATTAGATAATAAAAAGATCTCTTTTTTTTTGAATTTAGATTCTTAGCAGCTTCAATGGGTCAATCACAATCAGCTAAATTCGACAAAATGTTTACATTAATATGTACGAATAATGCCACAGAATTAGAACGACAAATATGTTCATGCTCATCAGCAGAACAAAAGGCTAATTTATCAAATTTAAGTGACACCAATCAGGGAGTAACACTATTGATGTATGCTGCATTTTATGGAAATAAAAATGTATGTCATCTATTAATTGAAGCAGGTGCACAGATATTTTCTCGAGACAATGAAGGACGAAATGTTCTTTACTATGCAATTACTAGTCAATCATTTCATGTTGTAAAGTATCTACTTGAAAATGTTATTACTGAAGTCGATAGTGATGCTCGACAGAATTTTATCAACAATAGAGATTCTATGGGAGAAACGTGTCTACATGAAGCCGTTAAAATTCATGCTGTATCGTGTATAGATTTAGTTCTTAAATCTGATATCGATGTAAATATTGTTAATAACGATGGTATTACTGCTCTTCATCGTGCTGTTGATCTTGGTAAGTTTTTGAAAATTTTCTTTCGGTAAAAAAAAATATTGGGTTGGTTTTGTTTCAAAATAAAAAGGTCATCAAGACGTTGTTCGTCTTTTATTAAAATCTAAAGTCGAATTGAATACAAAAGATGCATCGGGTTGGACTCCGTTGCATGTCGCATCAGCACATAATGACCTTGAACTAGTTCGTTTACTCGTTAACCGTGGTGCTAATCTCAATGCGACCGATTTTCAAGGTCATTCACCACTGAAATGGGCACGCGAAACCGGCTCACGCGATGTTTTTACATATCTCAAAGCTCAAGGTGCAAAAGAATTCGATTCGTCTCAACCCCAACCACCACAACGTTCAAGTAAAAAAAAGAATACTGTACCATCGACTCAAGATATCGCAAATAACTAACAGAGAATTCGCGACAGGTGCTGAAAATTTCGAACTTTCACAATTGTTATTTTGCTAAGTTAAATACAGTGCATCAATTTATGTAATCATAAGAGAAACTATTTTTGTATGTGAACAATATGAATTCTGCAAAAATATATTTGTTAAAATTTTGCATTTCCGGAACCTTACAAAAAGCACTGTTTGTTTTGTTTACTTACATCGAGAACATTTAAATCATTATTTTGTAATCCTTGAGTTAGTAATACAGCTAGATTATCACTGGATGAACTTTGCTGTTTTTGTTCAGTATTTATTGTATTATTCAATGTTTGATTATCTTGTGAAGTTGACTGCGTAGATAATATTGCCTGAGAACAGTCATAATATAGATTTTGCTTGTTTGAAAAAACAAACGTATAAATTAACGAACTTTATTGGTCGGAATTTCTGCTGCGCGTCGTCGTCTTTTCGCTGTATTCTTTGTTAGATCGATGCTATTTGATTTAAAATTCTTTTTCTTCTATTAAATAAAAATTATTATTAACAACAAATATAAATATATGTTTTATAAAACAGCAAACTTTTTTTATTTTCTTATCATTAGTAGCCAATGTAGATGAACTTTTTGCAGATTTATTGGAAACCATTTTATTATTAGAAATTAATACTAGAGAATGCGAAGGATTATTACAATCGAGTAATTTCAATATCTAGACAATTTCTTTCTTTTATTCAAAGTCTACTATAGAAATATGAAAATAACCAATCATATTTTACCGTAATAGAGGACAGACATAAAAGGAATGTTGAAGTACGTAACTTTTAAGTATCATATGCTTGCGATTCTGGCACTACGTCCTTTCATGTCAACACTGGTAATTATAGGGCGAAAAGATGCTTCTGTAGTATACTTATGCAAGAGATAGATATATGACGATCATAAGAAAATCGAGATATTTTCGACGAATACTCGAATTGGTTTGTCTGATTTATCGGAATCCGATCTGAAGAATTTTTTCGGTTGCCGAATATTCATTCGTAATAGTAAAGCATTATTTTTATTAATCTCCATAGATAAATTTATGTCTACGAAGATAAAATGTATCAAACTCATATTCGATTAATCTATGTTCAAAACTGATAAAAAGAAAACATAAAAACACGAGAAAACAAAACAGATACAATGTTGCCCGTTTGTTTAAAAACAAAAATAAAACAAATTCAAGTATTCAATAAATTATCATCACAGATTTATGCTTTCTTTTTCTGCGGCTTTAACCTTCTTGGTTCTCGTCTTTTAATATTTAATCGCAGACGTATTTGTTCGAATGATTCTTCTGTCAATGTGACATTAACTAATGTAAACAATTTATAAAAAGTCACACCATGTAATTTGTACGTCGTTGAATTTATTCCATCATGATCATAGTTATATTTTGAATAAAGTATTGCATGTCGATCGGGATTCACCACACTTGATGTATGATTAAATGAACGTATCATTTTATAACGCGCTATTTCCATCGGATAACGGACGATTTTCTTTTTTAATTTTCTAACAACACGTTGATACATATCGTCGTCTTCACCGCCCCAACCCCAATAAACTGTTGGATAACCATTAGCACTAACAAAATCGGATATACTAAAAGCTGTAACACCACCGAATAAAGTCGAATAGAGTAATCGATAATTGAATTTATCAACAGCAACGGACCTATAGAAAAAAAGAACATCGCATTTAGTAGAGTCGATCTATAGTTGAAAATAGTCTTTTCTTTTTGAATAAATGTGTTATATCAAGATTAACTTATAGTGCTGAAAAGAAAAGCAAATTCTATTTTTAGAATTTCCTCGAGTTACAATCTACTGATGGGTTTTTCACAAGTCACTTTCGTCTATTCGAGTCTTTTTTCTCCATTTCATATCTATAGAACAACTAAAGGCTTACTCGCGTTGTTGGTTCAAATGACATTATCCTGCAGATACAAAAAAAAAACGCTTTGCTCTCAACTAACATAATGTATTTTCTAAACAAGACGTATAATTTCGACTGCCAGCGTTAACGTGAAAAAAATGCTCTTATGTATTTCTGGTTGACCAGTACGCATACGAGTGAATAGTTCGTGGGCCGAAAAATTTCTCATCGCTTCGAAAAATCAGTATATTTCAAACTTACATATGTCTTGGTTGTTCTCCACATCTATAAAGATTTCTTAAATCTTCTGGTACAAGATCGACATCATGAAAAATGAAACAATCAAACGAATATAGCTTCATCGCTTCAATATAGCCTACATTGAATAAAGCGGCTCGATTGAATTTTTCATTTCCATGTTGATTAACAATAAATATTGTATAGTCAAGTTTTTGTTGTTTAAGAAATGGATGTATATTATCAAGAAAGAGTTTTAAATGCAAAAGACGATTTCTATAGCATACAATAATAGCTAGACGTTGTTGAGCTTGACAAGTTTTCGGAAAATAATGTCCACCTAGATGTAAATCAGTACCATGATGTTGTTCGATAACATTCAATGAATAAATAGTTTTGTTAATGGCCACTTTATACACAGACGAATCATTATTTGATATAAAAAAGTTGCAAATCGGTAAAGAACTATATTCAACTGGATCAGGTTTTGTAAAATTAATTGAAATTGCAAATGTACCTTCAGCAAATGAATTTACTCCTCGTATTGATTCGTTTGAGGCGGATGCATTATTGATAATTGTCGAGTTCTTGATGACGTATGCGAAAAGTTTTTCAATATCTGTCTTTCGTTCATTCAATGATGTCGTTGGAGAATTTATTATTTTTACTTGGATAGTTTTTCCTCGTAGAGTAAAAACATAATAGACTGCTTGAATAAAAATCAAGAAGCAAATAAATAGGAGGACAATACGACGGCGATTCTTAAGCATTGAAAAGATCGATTAACAATTGAATGTTGCATGAATCCTATAACATTTTTCATTCATGGTATGAAAGAAATAGTATCCTAGAAATTAAAAAAAAAATTCGTTATTACTAATTGAAACCAACTTCAGTTAGAGTTACTATTATGAGGCATGAATAGAAAGACTTAAATGTACTAAAATAATAAAGAAATTCTCACATAAAAAATTTTCCCACTCAGTGCATTACTGCACCCCACATATCATAGAAATTTACTAGCTGTATTCACAATATGGCATACGGCAAGCCTTAAATAAATACTTGAAGAATGATCGAACTCTCACATTGTACAGTGTATTTTCTTTTTTGTTCTTCTCTATATTCCAGATATACTGTCGTTAGTGTGATTGGTTCTATGTCTCTTTATGAAACAGAACGACAGATTTTTATAATGGAACGAAAAAAAACTCGTCTTATTACTAAAGAAAAATACGAATTGCAAGACGACAAAATAATAAGTCGATTGTCAATAAAAATTGTTTTTAGTAAAGATTTGTACTTATTCCATTAGAAAACTATTGTTGTGGTAAATATTTACTTTTATAAAAATTTCGAGTATAATCAGTGTCATATAAAAAATATTGAGTGATAGCTTTTCTTATATTGAGAATATCATTTGTACGTTTACAAGAGAACGAACTTGTAAACAATGTCAAATTTATTCAGTAGTTCGCAATTTTTTAGAGTTGCATTTAAAAATATGTAAAAACTCCCTACAGCTAAACGTTTTATTTGTCCTTGAATCCATACAAATAAACATGAAAGTACACATCTATGGGTAATTTTAGGACAATTACATTTCTTATTCAGTGTACTTTCTTTTATATTGTAATTTAATTTACTAATTTGCGCCCTTCAGAAGCCGATGGTACAGATGTTTTTTTTGTGATTCCTATAATTAACCCTTGCTGTATTCTTTTTATGTTATACACATATGAATTAAATGCTTACCACAAATATTATTATTATTATTATTAAGGCAGAGATCAACCCGCCTCATTATTTTATTCAATGCCACCGCCAGTTTCAAACTAATAGAATTATTCGTTTACATCTTCTTTCTTAACTACGCACATGACTTAAAAGTAAATCGTCTTATTTTGAAAGAGAATCGAACAGTGTCAAATATGGGATTTTCAATAACTTTTTCTATAGTAAACATCGAAAGTAAATTCACCATCTTCCATGTAGATAATACTATTTTAAACCTACTCAATGGTTTTAATACTAATTACATCAAGAAAAGAAATTTTCTTTGCTTTTAGTGGTAAATTTTTGCCCTAATATAATCAATCTAAAAGTTATGAAGATTGATTATTTTAGAATCTAATGACTGTTTCTCACTGCCTAATGCACGCATTGAAAATAAAGCTAACCGTAGCGTGCGTGAATTTATATTCACAGCGTTAAAATATGCAGTACCGTGTACTGGAAATTAGTTCGTGCCAAAGTGAGAACATTCAATAGAAACGATCTCAATCAGAAAATACTTTGGAGAATGAAGGCCAAGTTGGGGATGTGGATTTCTGAATATATTATATCCTTTTTCTGACAGAAATCTGTTTAATATCATTAAGAAATCCTACAAACTACATAGTATCTCAACAAAGATTAATTCCTTCTACCCGACAATGTGTTGACTATTACGTAGGCTGATAGCTGCTCCTGTACGCTGTCAGATGAAATCGAAACCGTATGTCATGCTATTTTTCTTTGCTTAAGATATCTTAAAAAGACACGAAGACTCGTAAACTGATTCGGAGCAGCACTTAAATCATTTCACTTGAAATTTACACCAAAAATGCATAGTTATCGCACTCGCATAGCTATGAATCATCGATCTATCAAACAAAAGTCTCAGTAAATACGTTGAACATAAACAGGTTTGAGTATTTTAGATATTTTCTAACAAATATAATTACTCGAAAAGTCTAACAACGTTAACTTTGAATAGAAGCGAGTTGTGAAAGCATTCGTGTTTTTCCAAAGTATGTCTTAATATTGATTGCATGGACCCATCGAGTCTGACTGCTTATCAACAAGCGACGACATCAATATCAATTAATCTTATTCTCTCACCGAATTTGATTTGCGTTAATCTAAATTGTACAATGCTAAAATCTGGAAGCTTTCGTATCTAACATCAATTTTTTTCTGTTGAACACCTTCAGAAAATAAAATAATGATCTATAAACTCATGTAACTACATTTAAGTCCATCTAAACGGAAAGATTTATTCATAATTCTATTCATTTCCATTATTAGTCAGTAGAATCAACTTTTTTTCAATTCCTATTGAGACATATGACAGTTTATTGTACTTCGCTTTGTTGAATCCAGAAAATGATGCGTACTGACTCTTTACTTTTCCTTAAATAGTGGTACAAGAAGCATACAGAACAATGTCTATAGGTTAACTTCATTTGGATTCAATCATGAAACCATATTGAGTATCAGTGCTCTTATAAGGTAGAATTGAAATTTCGAGTGATTTCTGGCTACTTGTCTCAATGAAAAACAAAACATTTTTATCGATAGAAGTTATATAAAATAGTTTATTTATTTATAACAATAAAAATACTATCTAAACAACTGATTTACCTTTCTACTGTGAAATTTCGAAGAACACTAAAAACTTGATACAGAGCAATAAAAGATTTCAGTAAAAATATTTTCTTTCTATTATGCAGCTCTTTCAAAATCTTTCTAAAAATGGAGCTATGCTGAGTTAGAACTATTTCAAAAGCATATATTTCATACTCATAACCAATCAATGATGACGATCATGGAAAAAAGGACAATATCGTCACTCTCCAAGAACATCAGGAAGTGAAGAAATCGACATCTTTTTACCACACTTAAAAATAACTATTTGTCCTTCAGAAATCAGATACCATAGTAAACAATATAATATCAGATTTTTGTCAACAAGAACATTCATCTCCGGCGAGTATGCTCAGCATTATACACGATAGTTTACATTTTGAACAATGAATGTTATCGATTGTATTTAAAAAAGAACTATCAATCTATTTTGATGATGCCGTTGTCATAGATATGTAAATAGAATGTGCATCTAAATCAATTCGCTATCAGTGGTAACGAAATACAAAAGTTTAATCAGATGCATGCATTAGAAATCAAAGAAGAAAATGTAAAATACCTCCATTGTTTGTCTTGTGATGTATCGTTGTATGGAAAATGATTAGTTGATCTAATGTGGTAGAGTTTCATAGGATAAACATATCTATAATGATATGTTTTACAATCTGTAAGTTAAAAAAAAAGACTAGCTAGAAAAGAAGAAACAACTGGAAAGATGAACGAGATTTTTGTTTTATATATATATGTGCTTTCTGTAAGTGTGAGTTAATGTTTCTTTTTTCTATCATAAATTTACTCTTATCAACGATACTTCGTCTATAATATGATACTTCTTTGGACTGATGTAAAAGTACGGATGTGGAATTCACTGGTTGCATGTATTTTACAGAACGAATGTAACAGATGGCGCTAGAAATCGAAGACGAATAGATAGGCATTTTCTGGGGAGATTTCCTATCAGAATAAAACAGGAAACAATAAGATGAGTATAAATATGAATTTTATTACAAGAAAAATTTCATAAATCGAATTTCGAAAGTATTTTCTCGAGCTTAACTAGAATATAAATTAAGAGTTCAGGTATGGGACGCTACCTGTCGATAGTATAGTGAAGCGTAATGTTTTCCATTTCATTAGAGTTTCGTAACTGTTGATTTCAATAATATTAAGGTGAAGATGTAAGAAAGAGCTAATGAATTCAATAATCATTTCAAATTATTCATCAAAAAATTGTTTTGACAGAATTAAAATTCATGTTCCGTGAATAGTTCTTGATTGATATTTAATACAAAATCATGTTGTCCAACTCATGAAATCTGAAGATTTCCATATATTCATTCTGAATAATGAATTTTTCTATGTGAAACTGGATTCTTCATTTTCAATCTAAAAAAAGATATCAGCTGATTTCGGTAGTAGCCAAAAATAAAATAGTAATGGAACTATTTCTATCATAACATGGAACCTCTTTCTGATATATATAACGAGTGATGATGCCAAGATCGACGCAATAGTATCTTATAGCAAATACTCTAAGTGGTAGAAATATTTTTCACCAAGCCATTTTTTGTCTTTATTAGTAAGAAAAGGTATGCGAGTATTACTATAACTCACTAGCTCAGATTTTAAAACTATTTATTTACCAACTTTTTCTTTAAAGACTAGCTCTATGCCTATATTCAATTAATTTCTTAGGTTTTTGTGATGCTTTCACAATATGAGAGTACAAGTGTCATAGTGAATTTACCAGACACTTGTAATAGAAAAAAATCTACCCAATTGAGTTCACTGACGAAAGAAATGGTAAACAACTGTAGTAGAAAATCATTTATGCCCGAGTCGAATTGCTGTCCAAATCTCAAAAGAAAAATTTTCGAAAGCAAAAATCTCGAAAGACGAAATTCCGAAAAACAGAATCCAGACAAAAGGAAATTTTAAACATAAAAACTCGAATTTTGCTACATCACATTTTCGACAAGGGAACCTGGACACATTTCTTCTCATCCTACGATCACTTGGTGAATTGAAAATAGATATTATTATCACTGGCCTGCTTTAGTTTGTTTTTAGTCTCCCCGAACGATTTGTGTTCAAGAGTAATGCTTCTGATTTCTCTTCTCTGTTGTGTACATAATTCGTATCGCACAATCTAACTTCATTCATCGTGTTTCGTCCTCGTCGACCGTTTCAAAAATATCATCTCTTGAGAGTGTGGATAGGATGGGAGTATGAGGAGAATATCAACATCCGCACTGACACCCTCACGCAGGCATGTAAATAAGATGGAAGGGGGTGGGCAACCATCATGTTTTTCCAAATTTTGTTATATATGTTCAATAAGATCAAAAAAAAACTGTTTTCAGGTGTATTTTAGTGACGCATCTATAGGAACAAAGACGTTACGTTCCCCCGCCTCGAGATTTTAAAGTGTTGGATGGGCGCGCTACGCCACTGCTCATACCCACACTCTTATTTACATGTCATCTTATAATTAGTCATATCTACCATGAACAGCCAGTTATTCAACATTTCGTTCCTGAATATTTTAATTTTTTGAAAATTTTGGTATCGATAACTCGTTTTTTCGAGATTTTTGATTTCTTACACGCGAGTTTTCGAGATATGAATATTTCGAATTTTAATTTTTCGAAATTATTCTATTCGAGATTGTTTCGTCGAGATTTTGTTTTCGAGATTTGGACACAGTACCCCGGATTCGGGACCGACAAAAATTTAGCCATATGAAACATTTATTCAATTTTCTTCCCGCAACATATCATACGATTTATGGTGAGCTAAAAAAAGAAAGGAAAAAAGAAGAAAGCCTTCTATTTTCTTCAGTGGTTTGTTATTTGTTATTTTGCATCGTTTAACCAATGAAAAGAATTAACCAGGTACTCCACGCACACTCAGACTTTTGAATGTAAAGCACGTTTACGCCACAACGCGTCAAAAATATTTTTCCAGTCCGTTTTTTTTAAACCAAAAACTTCAATTTTTTTTAAAATTGTACATTTTCTTTGCATTTCTAAGATGTTTGGACAAGTAAATTTACTCTAACTTCAGATGTGAAGGTCTTGTACTCTATTCTCAAAATGAGACCCAACGTATTTTGGAAGAAATATTTATCATGTTTTAAAATTTGCTATTTATTGATTGATCCAATGTTTTACAATTGTCTTCATAAAAATCTCTTTTGAATTGAGAATAGTTCGTAACACGTATATATTTACTTAAAGATACCGCTATCGTGATATTCGTAAGGCAAATGATAATATTTAGATGTAGACAAAGCAGATTTTTATTCGTATATGATCTTAGAAAACCCCATATTATTTATTAATGAGTAGATTTTGATTCATCTTGTTAATGCATTTGTTTTAACGAAATGAAGCGAACGTCGATTCGAAATAGTCCTAAAGTTTTAAGGTAAGCTGCAGGTGATATACCAAGTTTAACATGCTTGAAAGTATTTCTTTTTTGCTTTTACAGATCAGCATGTGAAATACATATTGTTGTTGACAATTCAAATCTTTTTATTGGTTCTCAGAATGGTCAAGGTATCAATCGACAGCAAGATACGTCTGTTCGTATTAATGTTGGAAATTTAATTGCAATTATTGAACAGAATAAAAATTCGAAGGATATTAAAACGAGGCTTGTCGGTGGCAGCACTCCACCGCGTACATCACGAATTTGGAATGAATGGGAGAAATGCAATTATACATGTTTACTAGGCGATCGGTCAATACTTAATAAAGTATGAAAATATTAGTTTTCTTTATGATTAATATTAGTCAAAGATAAACGACAGCAGAATGTGAATTTAATTTGTTTCTATTTCAACGAGGTGAATTTTAAGTCTGAGTTTTTTACGTAAAAGTTTTTGTTGTTGGATTATTTCCTTAGCAACAACAGCAACAGAGTATAGACTAATTTCTCTCGAAAAATATACAGAAATACTATATTTTTATTCGATGATCGAATTCTTTCTGTTCGTGCAAATACTCATAAATCTATATACAAGTTCGAAACAGAATTGTAGCTCTACGCTGAGAAAACAAATTGTGAAAGATTGACTAAAGATAGTTTTTCTACATTTGTTTTTGTAACTGTTGGAAGACTGTAAAATATGAGTAAGATTCATCTTACAAAACGCATGAGCTGCTTTTTCTATTACTAATCCGTAGAGAAATGAACCAGGAACAATAAATAAAGAGTAAATGTTTGACTTCTTGCAGAGATCCAATTCCGCCTTTTATCGGGAGTCAGGAAAAGCCTTCAGTTTTCATAAAAAAATGATGGCACGAAATACTAGAACCAAATGTTGCCAACACCGATGTATGCTGGTTAAAATTAAATAGGAAATTTCAGTTATTGAAATTTTTTCATGAAAGAAAAACATCTAGAAAGCAGCATTTGTTAATCTAGTTTCATTTATAATGTAAATCTGATGTATAAATCGCATCTGAATTATAAATTATTATTGTGTTCATTTGAAATTTTAGGAAGTGTTCTTAGATGATATGTTGCATTCTCAAATTCAAAATTTAATCTTGAGGAATAATTCTCACCAAGGCAGCGTACAACAACGTCTTGTATTAATTACTGGTGATGGAAATGCAAATGATAATCGTACGAGTTTCCCAGATATAGTAAACATTGCACTTGATTATGGATGGACAGTCGAATTATGGTCATGGGGAACATCGATGAACAAGAAATTCTCAGACATTCAACGAAGAAATCCTTCAAAAATGCAAATAAATTATTTAGATCAGTACAGATCCAAAATTACTTTTAAACAAAAACAACAACAGCAAAAAGTCAATAATCAATTGAATTCTTGGTTTTCCCCTGTTTCAATTTTCGTCCTGTGTCTTGGCATATTTCTTTGTTTTTTTCTGATCTACTGGTGGAACTATATTTCTTAGATTTCTTGTATTTTTTAAATTCATTTTATAATAGACTTTATTTCAGGCATTTTTTCTATAGTTTTGCTCCTGGTAAAAAATATGACCACTAACAGATTTGAAATCGGTTCCAACATTAATCATTATACTCTGAATGATAAAGCTCAAATTTTAACGACTGTATTTTTTACATGTATGGCAGCGCTCAATCTTGCATTCAATATAATGCATATCATACATGTTATGTGGAAAGAATAAGTCGAATGAAACCGAGATGAAATCTAAGTGGGTAGATGTTTTATGGTATTTAAAAAAGATGGAAACCTTCACTCTCAATGTCGGTTTATGTAGGCTGCATGAAAAACACAATAGAAACCACACACAGTATCGCCCGATCCCTCGGTTTGCATTTAGCAGAATTCTTTTCACATGTCTCGTATTTTCAGTTACATAAGTCACGCGTTATTTATCGCTGCAATGATAACAATGTGATGTTTTGATTTCAAGTTTATCTCTAGTTTTTCTTTGTCGTTTTTTTATATTCGAGTGAAATGTGCTAGTAGAAGTTTTTTTTCTTCTTAGAACAAACAAATAACCATTTGAATCGTGCTTACTTTTATGCAACAATATCCACAGGTGAGTGGATCAGGGATGTTTTTTTCTTAAAACTTTCTACATGCCTAAACATTAGGAATTGTGTAAGATCGAAATGCTTTGTTCATATTGGTTAATTGTTGATTTGTCGGAAATCTGATTTCAAGGCAAGTCAGTCTTTAGTGAGAGAAAGCTATTTTGAAATCCATATAGCTATACTTTCGAATATCACATCGAGATAGTCTATGTTCACATAGTTGTAATTAGCATTCTGCTTGATCTGACGAACATCTTCTACTACTCTCCAATACTTTTGTGTTTAGAACCTAACGAGAGATCTAATCTGAAATTTTGTACCAATAAAGCCCTTTCCATTTCTTACAAAATACAAGTTTCATGATTTGTTAAATAAAATTCAATATTTATCGTTATCGATTAGAATAAGAGCATATGTCAACATTTGTAAGCCTTCATGTATTAGTTCAATTTATAATAATTGAATCGCTGGCGATAATCACTTATCTTTTTTTTTTCATTAAATCTATCATTATTCAAGTGCCGCTTCTTTTTCTAGATGCTTTTTTTATTTTCATTTCTGTTGAATGTTCTCACAAGTACTTAAGTGCACTCATATTGTGTTTTTTTAATTTACTAGTAGATTTATTTAATTAACGAACGTATCACAAAAATCATAAGAAAACACAGAACCATTGAAACAATAAATAATGACCACCAATAGCCCGTTGTTCGATATTAATCAATTGAGTTCTGAACATCAAAAAATCTTTCATATTGTTTACGATGAATTAAAACCTCATCATACATCCTATGTTCAATTTAAAATTAATTTGAAGTTGAAGACCAATTTGGATATTGAAGATGAGGATAATGAATGGCGTTATGAAGTACATAGATATCTTCGTGCAAGAAAATGGCATGTCACGCATACCGTCAAATGTATTTTGGAGATGATCCAATGGCGAAAAGATCATCGCGTAGATTCTATTCTTGAGGAAGAAGAAACAGCAGTTCAAGTGGAGCTTCTTCGAAAAATCGTTCCAAATGTTTATCATGGCAATACAAAAGATCATCTACCATTGTATATAGAAAAATCAGGTCTAGTGCATGTCGATAAGATATTAAATATGTTTACACCGGAAGGACTTATCCGATGCCATATTTATATACTTGAATATAATTGTCAACTGACAAGAGAGTGTAGTCGAAAGTTAGGGAAACATGTGGAAACGTTTGCTATGATTTCGGATTTGAACGGCTGTAAAATGGACTTAAGAAAAGTGCTTCATCTGTACAGACAAGCTATTTATATTGATGAACATTTTTATCCTGAACGTCTAGGACATATGCTCATTGTTAATCCACCATTTATTTTTCCTATTCTTTGGAATTTAGTAAAACATTGGCTTGATCCAATAACTCAAGAAAAGATCATTGTTATAAAGAAAGGCCATGAAACAGCTGCAACATTATTACACTATATAGATCCTGATAATTTGCCAAAAGAATATGGTGGTAGCTGTAATTCATGTCCAACATTTCCGGAATGTATTCCTATATATGACTGGAGTAAAGACACTGCTGCCAACGATAAACCTGGTTCATAAAAGTATAATTTTTCCTGTCCTATCATGTAGATAAATTAATAAGTTGTTTCTGTTGCGCTTGAAAAATAAACGAAATCAAGACGCTTAAAAGTCAATATAATGTAGTAAATTCTAAAAAACAATATCCACTTCGATCCTTATCTATTCCCAATATCTTACGAGAAATCGAAAATAATATCATTAAATAAACAACAGTTAAATTATCAATGCAACAAAGAATAAGACAAAATTATTGTGAAGAACAATTTCAGAGTTCTTAAAATATTCTGCACATGATAAGATATTTTATCCAGTGAATGTGAAAAAAGTCGTTATTACTATGAGTAATCAGAAAAATAAATTAGATCAATGTGCAAAATAAATGTTGTGATGTGTAGACGATTATTAAACCGAAAACCACAGTAGTACAGATGTAACTACTCTACGGAAATTTACTCAATTAAATACTTCCTACACCAGAAAACTAATTAGAATATGATATCGACTGGCAACGCATAGCAGGTGCGTTTTAAAATTGATGTTTAGAACAAAGAAAGTGATGATTAATGTTCAATAAATACAACCGTCATGATAGCTAAAGATTCAATATTACGAGATATATTACTTTTTTTGTTTTCGTCTATCTATTGGATCTAATACGAAAATTTCATATTGCGTCATACTTGAAATTCAAAAGAAAACAACACAATTGTAGACTCAATCTTTATTCTTTATATTGAATCTTTATTGTAGATGTTCGTATATTTGAAAATCGCTCTCTCAAGTGTTCTTATTCTCGTGAAACCATAAAAGCATCCGCGGCATTTCGCAGCATAAATTGTAGACCAATACAGTACACTTTTCTACTAATGTTTGTCGCTTACTCATCATTCACTACATATAAACAACTCTACGACTTAGTTTCCTCTTCCGGCTTTTCTTTTTTTCTTTTCTCTTTGCGTTTTTTTTTCCATTTACAAAGAAAGAAAGAAAGAAAGAAAGAAAAAGAACCAACGGCAAATGTTACAAGGGCAGCCCACACTAAAAAAGTTATTAGTAGCAGAGCATAACGTGCATACTTCTCAATACAAA
This sequence comes from Rotaria magnacalcarata, assembly GCA_900239745.1. Lineage (NCBI taxonomy): Eukaryota > Metazoa > Rotifera > Eurotatoria > Philodinida > Philodinidae > Rotaria > Rotaria magnacalcarata. The sequence continues at coordinate 9,487 of OENM01001300.1, read as the reverse complement.
ATTCAGTCAGCGGTAAATATTGCAATCGGCATTTTCTTTCCTCGTGATGATGACCCTCATGGAATGAAAACGAAACTTTACTTTCATGAATAATAAGTATGATGATTTTATTTACACTCGCATACAGAAGTTTCACCGTAGTGCATGTTCGGTACCCCTATTTAGATATTATTCAAACCACTGCAACTAATCGATCATAGAGGTCGTGTTTTAATTGTTAATGAAAAATGTGTGGACCATGGCGTAAACTTAGCTGTCGTGAAAAAGTATTTTCAATTCTTAAAAATGAAATAACATGGGGCACGTTTATTATTCTTGCTTGTGCCATTTCTCTAATTATCATATGGGCCGTAAGCGAACCAGTTCAATGGCAGAGCTACAAAGATCCTGTCCACGAACAAGGACTCATGAGTATAATTGGTGGTATTTTCGCCATTGTTGCATCATTAATGAGTTTAACTCAGATTATTCAACATTTTGCTCATAAAACTGATAAAGCTTCTCAAAAACGTATCATGCGGATATTGGGTATGGTACCAGTCTATGGTGCAACCGCTTGGTTATCTCTGCTATTTTTTCAAGCAGCTATTTACATGGAATTTGTTCAATCATGTTATGAAGCTTATGTTGTTTATTGTTTTCTACTTTTATTAACAAAATATCTTGGTGGCCATCGAGGTGTAGAAGACGCAATTGCAAACAAAGAGTACATTAAGTTACCATTTCCATTTGGATGTTGTGGGAAGCCAATAGCAACTACAAAATGGGTTTGGTATTTTAAAATAGGCATCCTACAATATTCATGGATTACGCCTATCTGTTCAGGTATAGCTGTTGTTTTAAATTTATCAAATGTTTATGACAATGGTCGATGGAATTTTAACAGAGGTTATCCATATATTACAATTATCATTAACGTTAGTCAAACATTGGCTCTTTACACTTTAGTAACTTTCTATAGTAACTTCAAAACTGAATTAAAACCATTTCGGCCACTGTCAAAATTTATTGCAGTAAAACTTCTCGTTTTTTTTATCTTTTGGCAATCAGTTTTAATGAGTGGTCTTGCAGCTATTGGGGTACTTCGAAATACTGAATGCAATCCGTCAGCTAACACTTATTGTAATGGTTCAACAACCGGATTTACAGTTGAACAAGAAAAAATTCTGCTAGAAAGTATATTGATCTGTGTTGAAATGTTCTTTTTCTCAATTGCTCACCATTGGATTTTTAGTTGGAAACCGTACGCAAATGGAGAGTTCGCAAAGCTCATGAAATCTCCACGCCCTCAAATGTCATATCAAAACAATAACATCGGCGCAGATATTGTTAGAATACGTTTTTAAAATTATCGTTTAATGGATTTTTTGTAAAAAGCAACAAACCTCAAGATATTATAAGAAATGTTTATTTTGCGTGATAAAATATTCTATACAGCTAACGAAGGTCGTTAAGCATATATGAGTTTCTTAATTTTTCAATAAAGATTTTCAGCTAGAAAATGTCAAAATACTAGTTGAAAATATTATATAAACCTGCTACTCACCTATTCCACGCCCGATAAATCTGAAAGGATCTTTGACGAACAACACAGAACCTATTGTAAAGTCAGTGTACGGCTAGTGCTCGAAAACCTTCTGAATCACAAGGATACGACGCTATTTATTTTCAACTAAAAATTTGATTCGATGATCCTGTTGTTTTAAGTGTTCTTGAACAGTCGAAGATATTTGATTATTCGATAACATCAACTCCTGTAATGTCTACGAAATAGAATGATGCAACTATTCAGTCAAGAAAATCAAAAACCAAAGATAGATGATTACCTTATTCTTTCGAAGTGAATCAGCAAAATGTTGTGCACATTCATCATCGATCTTATTATACTCGAGATATTGAGTATCATCAGTTTCTGCGTGAAAGAGAAAATAAGATGTTGAAGAAACAAGCATTTAAGACAAAATACCTTGCTCTGTAGAAGAACATTGACCAATAGATGCCTTCCCATATTACTAATTTCATTGAATCCCAAATCGAGTGTCGCCAACGTCGGTGTACGATAGAGATACAACATGATCTAATGAAGAGAAAATAAAGGAGTAGAAGTGCTTCTTTATTGTGTCGAAGGGCTTTAGCGGAATACTCTGCTCTTGTGTCGCTACCAGGATATTCAATTCGGCAAGATTTGATAGAGGTCCAGATTCAGGACCTACAATCGAATCTTGACGGTCGAAATCTTACTTCAGATACTTGATAGAAAACTGTTACCTCAACATTTCGTGTCCGAGATTGAGAAACTGATGAGAATTCTATCATTTCTCACACATGAACGCAGTAGAATTTCATCGTATTCTCACAAGACTCATCTAATTTCAACACTAATATTCCCAAGAGATTCCCTACACTCGATTCTTATTGGATCTAATGAAAAAAAAGAGTATAGATAATTTGGTATGCACTATTTACCTGTGTACGTCGTTTTCGATAAAGTTTTTCTCTCAAATTTGCGGGCATGGATCAGTTTATAGCTTTAACAACCGTCTCAGAAGTGTCTCAATGGTTTAACATGTTGATAATCACATGGGATCGAGATTGGTAGTGGAACATCTAGAATTTCTCCTAAAATGCTGTCAACAACATGGCCCTATACATTTGTACCACTATCTTTAGCCAATTATGCATAGATATCAAGTAATTGTGAGTCGCTAATATTCAAGAAATTTCGATATGAAAATTGAAGTTTCTTTTACTAATTGGATCATGATGACATTTTATGTAGCAGTACAAACAACAATAGTAGCCACCATGACAAAAACCCTCAAGACTTCATTCCAAAGAAGAACAATCTTCAATCACACCCTCAAAATATAGTTACATATAAATAATGATAATCCAGTAGATGGTGATTTTACTATTCCCATACAGAATTGCCACCTAAATAATTTTACACAGTGATTTTATGTTTTGATAAATTTAATTCAACATGCAAAATAAACTTAAAACATGAGATACTATTTATATTATTATATTGAATAAGTAATAGAACTATTTACTAACTATGATATTCCTCGTTTATTTCCTGTTGATACGCAAAAGCAAATGATTCTTCATCAAGATACTTCATAGGATCATACAGAAAACGGAATAATTAGTTATACGAAAGAACAGGTAAGAAAACACAAGGTGCCAACATTAAATGAGTTGAAAAATGCTATTCAACAGGAGTCGGGAAATCTTAAACATAATATCATCAACCAAGAGATGCAAGTCTGGCCTGGTGGCATGCAGACGCCTGTCAGGTCAGGCCGAAAAAAAGTGGTCTATTTGCATGACTGTCGTCAATTATTTATTAAAGAGTTGTTCAAAGCATTGTAGATTAACTTACTATGCTTATGGAGTGTATATCGAAAAATTGTTACAACAGATGTATAAAAATTTTCTTTCAAAATAAACTAAATTGCCTATATATATATAGTTGCTATTTTGAAAATAAAACGAAGATTAAATATTGATTTGTTAGATCAATCACCCCATAAAGATGAACAGGCAGTGTATGAATTGTAACCAGTAATGATATTAGCGTTAAGTACACTGGCTGCTGTTCGCGCATAGACGGAACGCGAACAGAAGACATTGATTGCAAGACGGCGGGTGCATAGGAGTAAATGTTTCCAATACATTCGCTATTTTCACTAAGCGTTGCACTGCTGCCTGCCTGCCAAAAGATGCAACTAGGATCGACTCCGTTAATCGCTTTGATTGTACTGTTGCCTGAAGTCACAAGCGTGCTGCCAATCTGAAATATATAAACATCTGTCCCGTTCAATGTTAGAATACCTCCCGGTGTACTGCAGGCGGCGGCCGCGTTGAACTTGTACACGACTGACCCGAGTGTCTGACCAGCCAGATCAACAACCGTCATCTGTACAGTGGCTACTGTTCCCTGAAAGTAGTTGTAGGTCGTGGTAACGTCATTTTGCGCTTGTCCAGCGACACTAGTGCCCAATGTAGTGACACCGTTGATCACACCAAATGGATTGAAACCAGTCAACGTGATACCTGGAGTGATGGCTGCGTTGCCATTGATTACAGTCTAGCCAGCATTGATAACTGAGCTCGCATCGATTATCGTAAAGTTAACAGCGCTTCCAAACTTTGGACAACTTCCCAAACTAGCCGCAACAATAGCCAGACACAGCAGAATACCAGAGGCGTTGCTCGGTTGCATTTGTTTAAATGTGTTCTTTTTAGATAGATGAAACGATAAAAGTAATGAAAAATGCGATGTACCTGCTACTTATACGCATGATTTCGACTCTCGTAATGAGTCGATCGTTTTTTCTTCCGAGGATAAATGAGTGTAATTAACAAGATACTGCAGTTAAAACATACAAAACGATCAAATGTTGCCTATAGAAATCGTCATTGATTAAGTCGATAGAGGGATTTTTCATGTGTACATAAATGTATGCGTTAAACTGGATCATTATCTTTCCGAAGAATCAACAAAAAAGAAAAAAAAGTACTGATGACAACCCAAACGTAATGGAAGAGGTACTTTATTTCTGTAAAGAAAGCTTGATGAAATCTTCTCTTTATGCGCAGTCATAATAAAAATAATACTCTATTTGTCGGTAATATTTCATTATTCTTCAACTAGTATCATAATAATAAGATTTCAAGAAGATCTAGTTGTTATGATACGTGACGAAAGCATTAGATCATATTGTCTTCGATGTATATAAAAATTTTATTTATCTCTATTCTTTTGTTTCTTGTTGTTTCTAATGAGTGACCAACTGTATGTAGCTTCTAGAATATACTAATAAATATTATAGTGACGATGCAAGAAATAAACATAGAAAGACATTTATAAGATTTTCGTTTCACCAACTGTTCGAAGTAGTGGCGCTGATTATTTGCACTTAATTATGAGTACCACGTGCTTGATTGACAGGAGATGAGAAAGTAAAGGGAGGAGAATATCAAGAAATAATTATATATATATATATATACGCTTTAATTCCCTCAAGTGTAATTTACGAGTAATACATATACAGATAATAAGCATGAATTTTCATTTTTATAGCCTGTTTGGTTTGTTTCTGAATATGATTTCTTGTCTTCTATGTCCTCAATAATCAAACTGGTGAAAGCATCTGTGGTTCTCTTATACTTTTATATAATTGAGGAAATTATAATGTCATGCCACAATAAAGTTGAATGCAACTTAAAGAGAGAAATATAGAATATTTTTGACATACACAGGTTTTGCAAAAATATTGGTGTTTTTCTACTGATTCATTAAAGAACTTTTTTTTATCGATGTTAGTCGTTCTTTCACAATATCCTAAATTATTTGATAGATACCGCTCATAATGATACATGATATATTTACGTCTGTTTCACAGAGATGTTTAGTTTCATGCAAAGAAATTCAGATTCTTATCAGGAAAAAAAGACTAATAATTCATAGAAAATTTATATAATGGACTACAGATTTAACAATAAAGCAACAACTACAACTACATAAACATAAGAATATGATTATTAAACTATAGATGTAAGCTCTCTATATAATCGGAACGCGTCGTGTGGATTGCTTGAAATCAATCAAATTTAAGCACACTGATCTACATACAATCCATCATTTTATTTTCCTTTTTTTTTGGATTCAGTAAAATATTGACTTGATCCATTAACTCAACCAAAGATCATTGTTACGAAGAGAGGCTATGAAGCTGTCACAACATTATTAGACTATATAGATTATGATCGTTTGCTAATAGAATAGGGTCGAAGTCGTAGTTCATGCCCAACATCTCCAGAATGTGTTTCTATGTATTATGACTGGAGTAAAGGCACTGTTGCTATCGATAGAATCGAAGCATAAGAGTATGTTTTTTCTGTACTATCATGTCGATAAATTTAGAAGTTGTTTCTGTTGCACTCGAAATAAAGAAATCCAAGACGTTTTAAAGTAAAAACAGCGTGTACTTCGATGCTCGTCTGTTACTTTTGTACCATGTTGAAAATGGGAGACGGTCACTTGCTCGCGCTGCTAGTCATAGCGAGCAAGTGTATATACAAGCAACTGCCCGGTAAGCAAATGTCCTGCGAGCAACTGACATAAACCCGTTGAAAATATACTACATCTTACTGAAAGCTTTTTACTTAGATTTCAAACAATATCTATGAGATATCTAGAAAAATATTGT